>JAOWCC010001589.1:32342353-32580244 GCA_030867875.1 Actinernus sp. WN-2022
GTGAGGGAGGGAGGGAGGGGGGGCTCTATATTTTTCAGAATTGTGTGCGGGGGGGGGGGGTTATGAAATTTTTGTTTTGTTTGGAGGGGGCGTCAAGACATTTTGTTGTTGTTTAGAACGAATCTTGCCAGCCCCCCCCCCAGGCATAAATAATGAATGGTCCCTTAGCGTCCCCCTGAACGACTGAACTCACACGTTTCTATTGGCTGATTGATTAACACATTGGAATTTCTATTGTGTTTTGTGCAGGGTCACGGTTTGAAAAAAGCTAACAAAAGACATATAACAAAGGTCGCTGCGTTTCATAACCATTCCACTCTATTAACTATGATGGCACTGACTTGTCACATGCATCAATTGTTGAATCTTGATATCCAATCCAAAATGACAGTCTGATCAAGATCACTAGTAGTACTCAGTTAGTGATTCTTGATATCCAATGAAATGCCAGATCAAGGTTCAAACACTAATTAGGACACTTGAATTTTGACTTCCAGTAAGCTATAATATTACAATGTAAGTATGACTTTACATGAAGGGAAGTAAAGGACAAGATGGCAATAAAAATCAGCATCTAGAGTGTGGCTCAAACCATCGTCCTTGTGATTTATGCTCCTGACTGCTAGCTTCTGCCGTGCCTACTATACTATCAGACCATTATTTTGTTGAAATGACCATGAGAAAATTATTATAATTGAAGGGGTTTGCAAGAACAGCATAAGAGACTTTTGATCAAGTTCTAAATTATCTCAGAAAACAAAGAACATCAAAAATAATTTGGAATTTTATCAGAAGTCACTTATGTTATTCTTGCATGGACCCCTTCAATTGTCAATAATATTGTATGCAACAAGGCAAATACTTCCTAATGATTTATGAATACAGCCTGGAGACAAATCACAAAACGAATAAAATCTCGGCAAATAGTGGGTAAAAACAATTGAAACTTTGCACATATGTAGTACTAAAGAAAATACACATAACTATGGAACTCATGTTGCCATGGAAACACTTGGCCCCAGGCTCCTTTCACCTTGAAGATAAAATTACAATTTTGTTACTGTTCAGAAAATAATTAAGTGCTTAAACCACTCGCATACAATGCCTACAATGTTCCAAGTCTTCTGATGTGGCCACAGCAGAAAATTGTGTTTAACAAAGGAGAAATTTTAATTCTTGGGATCAATAACAGTTAAACAGCACAAAATACTGGTAAACAATACTTCCTAATGACCCAAGAATACAGGTATTGTCATTCGACGTATGAAAAGTGATTGCATCAGTTTGATCAGGGGTTCCCAAACCTCGGAAACAACAAATCCATCAGGGCTACAGCCCTTGGGATTACATTGTAATTGTTTCTTGGCAACTATTTGGAACCCTTGATCTAACACTGAAATGAGTGTTTCGAAATAGTATAATAATCTAAAAGTAATCAAAATTGGCTCAGATCTATGGATGATAACATTGGTTCTCATCTTGTTGACAGTATTCAGATGGCTAAAGGCCTAAAAGCCAAGCCTGATCTACCTGTATGACAAAGGGGTAATTCACTAACTTGGATAGACACTAGATTTTTTAGTTTGTAATAGATACAGAGCAAGTGGCCATGTTTTATCAGATTTACAAACTTGAGCCAGAGTATATGGTTTATAATTATTAAAAATCACAGCAAGTTTATATAAATCAAGATGAATCTGTATTAGATTTACAACTACTCAGTAAACAAGTGTTGAAGTCCAAGTGCCAAAACAACTCGAAACATTAATTTTCTTTGTTTTCCTTCATTAATTATTAACAAGTTTTATAATAATAATTTACGGTATTACTTTTGCAACTTACCTCTATGATATTGAGATACTGGATGCTTATTCTTGTTATAAGGCTTGACAGGTACTGGTAATCATTCATCATACAGTTTTTTGCATCTTGTATTATTAAGGGTCATACACAAATTTTAAAAATCTTACTGTCATTTGGATGTTAAGCCCTGCTTCCCTTAACATACACTTCATATAAAATTGTGTAATAAAGTTATTCCTAAAGTTCCAAAAAAAATATTTTCTTAATGCCCAGGCCAATACCCTTCCACCCCAATGGTAAGAATTTTTTTTATTTGTTGATGACCCCCTAAGTACTAGAGAAACTCAGTTTTCAAGTGATATTTTGAGTAGAGGGGGTTATTCTGCAAACTAAGCCATTGATTGAAAGCCCAGGTTTAACGGTAGACAAAAATCCAGCAAGACACTGCAAAATATTCATGTTGATAATAAAAATAAGTCACCACCAGAACTGTGAAATACACAATGCTTGAAATTCAAAGGTTCGTTTCTTTTTCTACCCACATCCAATAGTATACAGTACCAATCAGTTTCAACAAGAAAAACTAATTCTAATCTAAATATGAATGCTGTGTATAAATTTAAATATAAAAGTATTAAGCCTCAGCCTGAAATCTGCTGAAATACAGCAGAGTGGACCCCTTGGAAACGAGCTGAGAAGGCAGCTGTACATGCATAATTTTCAGGCTAAGACTACTGATCTGTGATCATGACCGTCCAAGAATTGGCCTCGTCGATAAAATTCCTTATTGCCTTTGATTGTTGATTGATCATCACTGCATGGTAATCAGGAGTTCACTTATATATATATCTGGTCCTCCGTTGTATAGCATCCAAAGACAAAGGGGATATAAACGACTGTTCAGTATAAAAAGCTGCACTGTCGAACTCGGAGACAATTGCAGACGCCAGAAGCTGGTAAACAAGTGGTTTCTGTATCCCGTAGCGGTAGGAAAAACACAAAGACAGTCCTTACGCTCCTGTGCAACCACAGAACCACAGAAATAGCTTGAACTTATTCAGACAGAGTTCTACGTTGATATTTCTCTTTTCTTTACATAATTTAGTGCCTTTGAAATATCAGATTGCAAAGGTCAATTGTTCACATGGGAAATATTATGCGTGAAAGTAAAATTGTATCTATTATTTATCAATGTTTTTAGTTGCTTTCCTGTAAGCTTTTCTCAAATACGTGTCTAGCCTACGTGAAGCCGTTTACTGATTTCCCCAAGGAATGTACACAAACATTTTAATCCTTGAATTCGTAACTAATTGCAATGCTGTCACGCATATGGCATTTTAAGACATAACACGCAGAACGTACACAGCGGGGACCCGCTTTTACGGAAATTAACAAAAGCAGATAAAAAAATATTGGCAGACACAATTTATTTAGTTGACACCAAACTTAGAAAAGCTCCCGCCTAAAATTTTACGGAACAAAACAAGACGCCAGATTATCAGGTGATATACACTGTTCTAGTGTTTTTTGTGTCTTTTCGAAGATATAAAAGTTGTGTCTTTTATCTAAAAATAGCAAAGCCGACACAACGTAAATTTTAGAGGTTTATAACGATATTTCGGCTGGCCAAACCAGCCTTCTTCAGGTAATATGAAGAAATGTTATTACATTGGCGAACGTGACTAACTAGAAATATGGGTTACGAAATACAGGAAATAGATGACAAATGATTGACACTATAAATATAGAAATAACAAGATAATGAGGTTATATATATACCAGCTAGTATGACTCGTCACGGATGTTGAGATGTGGATCAATCACGGTTCCTGGGAAAAACGTCTCTTATCGTAAGAACGAGACTCGTTTATAGTATCTCTCAAGGTTTCAGTTGAACGAGAGACGTTTCATAAAAACGTGTCTCGATTTGGAAAACGTGTCTCGATTTGGAAAACGTGTCTCGAAAAACCCCGTGTCTCGATTTTGAAAACGTGTCTCGATTTTGAAAACGTGGTCTCGATTTTGAAAACGTGTTCGATTTTTGAAAACGTGTCTCGATTTTGAAAACGTGTCTCGATTTTTGAAAACGTGTCTCGATTTTCGAAAACGTGTCTCGATTTGGAAAACGTGTCTCGATTTGAAAAACGTGTCTCGATTTTCAAGGATTCCTAGATTTTAAAATCTAACCAATAATTGGATCCCAATAAATAACAATAAAATAAATAATAAAATAAATAAATAATAAAATAAAATAAATAATAAAATAAATAAATAATAAAATAAATAAATAATAAAATAATAATAATAAAATTAATAATAAAATAAATAATAAAATAAATATAATAATAATAAATAATTTATGAATGATTATTTTATTCCTTCATTATTAACGGACAGTCTATTTGTACAATAACGACAAATAATGCGTTTGTCTCGGAACTATCGGCTGATAGTTTGATGATAATTTTATGTTCTTAAAATTAGCATAAGCCCTCCAACTGCCTGGATCAGCCGATATAGTTCCTCTACAGACACTATTCATGATAGTAGTGCCCAGTGAGCACTATAAAAAAATTGGTGTTGAACAATAAGCGGCGATAGAGCTGGTGTGTTTGTCTCGGAACTATTAAACAAATCTATTTGCACAAAATTGTCTTTCGTACTCAGCGGCCACTATCGGCTGTTAGTTTGCCTCCACGGATGACAACTATCACGTCACGTGATCGCTTTTTAGACAACGAGCACGCGCCAAAATTTTGTGGTGTGAACTATAATGGTTGATAGTTTAATAACATCAAATGTCAGCGAGCAGCTATCAGCCGATGGTCCCTCGACACACACTATCTTTCTACCTATGTCGCACTATTGGCGGATGCTTTTTTGTGGATGAGAACTGACCTGTATTTTATTCGGATGTACCGAGTTTCAATGACAACTTTACCAAGAACCCGAATGCATTATCTGGATATAAAATGTGCATATAATTACGTGACATTAATGCTCTTCCGCTTCACTACTTCTCGTTTGTTGTTGTGAACAACACATTTATGATAGTTTGCCTCAGTATGTCCTCCTATTTGTCATCTTTTCGCCATTTTGTCAGCGCCACAACAATGTCCATGCGATGACGCAAAACTTGATAAATAAGAGGAGATTCCACAGCAAATTATCGTGAAGTTGTTAATAACCGTGGGCACCTGTCAGCCAATAGTCCTTCTGATATACAGGCACACCCTATTATTATAATAGCTCCACGACAGAAAACACTATTGTTATAATAGGTGAGGCATTGAAAAATGGCAGAATCCCTAAGTATTCATAAAATTCTTAAAAATGTTGTCTTGCCCCATCCACTGTCTCCACATTCTGTCATCCAAGTATGACTGGTAGTCCTACCGGTCGACTCCTCTCCTTGATTTGATGCTGTTTGCAAGCGCTGTACCCATGCATACTCAGTCTCCTGAGTGCGGATAGCAGTTAAGTGGTCCGCATGGACAACAACCCTGTGTTTGAATCACATTTGGCAGATGGCGTTCTATCCCACGGTAGGCATCCCAGTCGTCTGTATGAAGTTCATTCCCAGGCAGAAGGCACTTTTCTATAATAGGAAGGAGCGTTGCCACGTTCCTCATCTTCACAACTTGGTAGAATCCTCTGGTAGGGCTGAAGGCTGTCATGAGGATGCCAAAGACCTAAGAATAATGTGAATCTCGTCTTCCTCTATTATACTGAAACAGGAGCCCATTACCAGGAACGTCCATCTTCCCCATTGGATCTGTCCCCAGCACAGGAGTAGATGTGGCTATATTTAGAAATGCATTTCGCGCGAAATAAACAAAGGCCATGTTGTCTTAGCCAATCAGATAGCTAACGTCACTTCTCATTATTATTCATTATCATTCTTCTCACTTTCAACGCGGGAATTCAAATTGCTGGTTTTTCACTCAATCCCCAGAAATTCAAATACAAAGGGCATGGCGGCCATGTTGGTGCCCCAACAAAAGAAGCTAACGAGAAATCTATTGTTTAAGGGCACCAACATGGCGGCTATGATGTCAAGTGAAAACCAGCAATTCTAAATATAGCCACATCTACTCCTGTGCTGGGGTCCCAGCCCATGACATAGGAACGCTCCTGGTAATGGGCTCCTGACTGAAATAATATTCGACATTCGGTGTTATCATTTATTGCACCGCCTATACCTATATAAGTCAGCATTTCCTTTTCCCTATTGTCTTTTCTACTTTAATGCTGAATGTTTGGACTAACTAACTACAGGTTCTAAACACTCTCTTAAAGGGGCTCCGTAGACTGTTTTCAGCATCAATTTGAAAAGCGTATGACTACATTCAAACTACTCACCAAAACTTTAGAAAAGTACTGTCTAGTTTTACTGTAAAACAAGCTTCTTCATAAGTGAATTACCTACAGAGTAGCTTATCAGGCTATGGTGATAATGAAAACGTTGAAAACGCTTGGCCAACGTTTTCAATTGTTTAAGGGCACCAACATGGCGGCTATGATGTCAAGTGAAAACCAGCAATTCTAAATATAGCCACATCTACTCCTGTGCTGGGGTCCCAGCCCATGACATAGGAACGCTCCTGGTAATGGGCTCCTGACTGAAATAATATTCGACATTCGGTGTTATCATTTATTGCACCGCCTATACCTATATAAGTCAGCATTTCCTTTTCCTATTGTTTTTTCTACTTTAATGCTGAATGTTTGGACTAACTAACTACAGGTTCTAAACACTCTCTTAAAGGGGCTCCGTAGACTGTTTTCAGCATCAATTTGAAAAGCGTATGACTACATTCAAACTACTCACCAAAACTTTAGAAAAGTACTGTCTAGTTTTACTGTAAAACAAGCTTCTTCATAAGTGAATTACCTACAGAGTAGCTTATCAGGCTATGGTGATAATGAAAACGTTGAAAACGCTTGGCCAACGTTTTCAATTGTTTAAGGGCACCAACATGGCGGCTATGATGTCAAGTGAAATTTATTCATCAAATAATCATTTTCATGTAACGCAGGGTTGTTTACTTTATTTGTCTAATAAACGAGATGTCCTTCCTGATAATGATATATTGTTATTGATATATAGATTAGTTATTAGTTGTTGTTTCACTGCAGAGCATAGGTAATAGAACTAACAAAAGCGCTGCGATTTATGTTAGAAGCGGGTAAGACAAAAGATTGTGCACGGTCATAAATCATTAGCGTCACCATTGGCTGATTGATTAACGTTTCCAATATCTATTGCGTTTGTGCACGGTCACGGTTACAAAAAGAGAACAAAGACATAACAAAGAAGGTAACCATTCCCTCTATTAACTATGTGCAGAGTGATTTGACAATGTATGACAAATAAGATACATGCGGATCCATAACAAGCCATACACCTGTTTCAAAAATTTAACAATAAACAACAAACATCGAAAGACTGATAAAAAAATGTCCCGTCAGATCCAACAATAATAATGTTAACGTGGATATTTACCGAGCCACTTCGGCGAGGTGAATAATTGTTTTAGTATATACCACATTGCAGGTGAATAGCCAGCACCAAATGTTATTTAATTTTTTGTCAAATGGACAAAAACTCGCGCGAAGTGATCGCTGCTTCGCTCGGGGGTGAATATGAAATCATATTCAATGTTTAAGTAACCAATCAGAGCACGCGAAAAGTGATATTCACTGGTGTGGTATACACTAAGATTTATCAAGCCGAACAGTAATCATTATGCACAAGTGTAAAATGCGAGCTGGAGGTGTGAATAAGAACAATAGGTGATAATTTTCCGATAATTTCGGTCCATGATTGCGTATTCCATTCGCGTGCATTTTTTACCTGTTTGTATGGCGGGTACCCATTATTTTTATTTTTGGGCTTAGGATATCGGATATCAGATATAGGAATCCTGGGAATGAATCCGAATCCTGAGACACTGAAAATATGGAAAATATAGGAAGATCGATCGGGGAAGATCGAGACACGTTTTCGAAAATCGAGACACGTTTTCCAAATCGAGACACGTTTTCCAAATCGAGACACGTTTTCCAAATCGAGACACGTTTTCCAAATCGAGACACGTTTTCCAAATCGAGACACGTTTTCAAAATCGAGGCACTTTTTCAAAATCGAGACACGTTTTCGAAAATTGAGGAAAATCGAGACACGTTTTCTAAATCGAGACACGGGGTTTCCAAATCGAGACACGTTTTCCAAATCGAGACACGTTTTTATGAAACGTCTCTCGTTCAACTGAAACCTTGAGAGATACTATAAACGAGTCTCGTTCTTACGATAAGAGACGTTTTTCCCAGGAACCGTGATTGATCCATTATTGTTGACCTGTGGGTCGCGATTATTAGCAGCAAAGTTCCTTTTGATGTGCTAGTTCCATAGTTAGTGAGTCTGTCTTGTGTCGGCATTCGGTGATTAATAACTTTAAGTGGCGGTAGGCAGCAAAATATGAAATATATCTCCACCGTCGACGGAATTTCTGGTTGTCTGGGTACATTGGTGGGTCGCGAGGAAGTAGTGATATCGGGATGTAGTTGTGTTCCTTATAGAAATTATAATTCAGAAAGTGATGTTTGTATCGGGTGAGCTTGAGTTGTATCCTTTTCGTTTTGTTGAATAGACTTGAATATGGGTACGGCGTGGGTGAGTTTGTAGTTGAGGAGTCGGCAGCTGTCGTAGGTTGTACAATATCAGCAGTATTTGGTCCGGGGTTGGGTTGGATATCCATACAGATGGTAAGTGTTGAAGTGAGCGCCAGCACAGCAACTGACAACAAAATAGCAGGATGTCTAAAGCATGACCATTTGATGGTATTTGAAGAGCGAAGAGTTGTACGTGATCCCATAGCAGGAGGATGGAAAGTGCCAATGCAAATTCTCCATGAGGCGATGTCGATGCCCATGATTTGAAGAATAAAAACAGGTAAAGTCGGATCTGTTTGAAGATCTACGGTTGAAATTTCAATAACAAATAGAATGCAAGCAACCGTGGACGACGATCCTAGCACGCGCTAGGAACCCATTGCGTGGTAAACTGAAGAGCGAATAGAAATAAAGCTAAAATTAGACTCAGAGTCGACGACTTTCACTTGAAGTTCAACCTCGTGGCGTTCAAAACAGTTTGTTTTCCGACATCAAAAATGCATTTTTATGGATGAAAACTGACCTGTACTTTACTTCAGATGCACTAGGTTTCAATGACAACTTTATCAGGAACCCGAACGCATTATCTGGAGACAAAAATGTGCATATTTGTGGAAGATTTGAAAGTTGAAAACCGGCAAATTGAAATCACTTGAGTGGCGATAAGCACACCACAAAACTTGACAATAAGAGCTGTAGAAGAATACAAACAAACTTGTAAGTATTAGTTAGTAAATACTCATAATTTATAAGCCAATTACCAAATGTGAATGCTGAATTTCTTAGCCCATATAATAATAAAAAACCTGCTTTCTTTGATGAAACTGTGTGCTAAGAGTTATAGGCTAACTTTACTCGTTTCCGTAATAATTTTATTTCTTTGTACCACGATTGTAGTAACGTTGTACGGGAAGACATACTTTTCTTTGTGTTTTTTGAAGTCACAAGTCATTTCAGCTTCTGTGTATTTCTGCGCGCCCTGCGTACCCTGCGCACCCTGCGCACCCTGCGTACCCTGCGCGCCCTGCACCCTGCGTTTTACTCCGTCCGATTTTCGACGAGCCTCTCTGTACTTCGGCCAGCATGCCCTATGCGCGAACTTTATTATTTACATGACAAGTAACAATTATCCAATCACGGTTAAGTATTTCGATTGATTCTTACGCATGCGTTATCATTTCAGCCAATCAGCAAGGACCAAAAAATGGCTGTTACCAGAGCTCTCTCTCTGTGAGACGAGCTCTGGGTACGAGACTGGATGAAATGCAATCTCGTTCCCAGAGCCAGCGCGTTTTTCGGCCAGCGGTGACCAAACGCGTTGGCCAGAAGATCGCGGGCTCTGGGAACGAGATTGGATGAAATGTTCGACTGAATGAACCAGATGGGTCTGGAAAAAGCTTCCTTTTCGGAAATTTATTCGCCTACCAATGGACCTAATTAGCAACGAAAGCATCTGACCGAGAAGACCCTGGGGACGAGGTTGGCTAGAAAAACTTCCATACAAACTACAGTATACGTAAAATAATTAGCATATCATCCGTTTATTGCTCTAATTTGGTGTCGAGTGCGCACGCGTGGGATTGGTTGGAGAAGTGAAAGATTGATTACGACTTGTAATGACTTCTCATTTGTAGAATTAAGAAAGTCATTTGAAATTTCGTCTTACAGATGTACTGAAAGAATCGGAGTGTCAGTTTGAATGTTGATTTACCCGTACATCCGGGAAATATTAAAGTCTGACTGAGTAAATTGACAGACTGAATTGAGTTGCTAGAAACGTGAATAGCGAAGTGAATAGCGTTCAATTTCTTCAAGTTCAACGAATACACTTATTTCAAAAAGTTGTCCCGTACAAACAGCAAACGGCAAATGAGAAGCGAAATTCCAGAAATAGATTGTCGTTATATCGTTATAAATTTCCAGCTGTGCGAAACGGATAAACTACAGTGTAATTGGAAAATCGATTCGCAGGAGACCATTAATATTCGTTGTAAACAAAGCGTAGAATAGTAGACTCACTATCTGTCTTATGTATACTAGTGATCATAGTGTTAATTTTAGTTTAATTTAGTCTATTTTTAGGATTTAGATTTACTTTTAATAGATTACTTAGCCATTAATTATATAAGTACTCTTGTAAGTACATCATTTAATTTTAATTTTTAAATTGAGGACAATTCAGCTGGTTTGTCCGTTGCAACCCTTAATTTGAATAAAGCATTATTATTATAGTGGTGTATTAGCCTGGACGTTAAGAAAATATTTTTTGAATTTCAGGAATAACTTTATTGTACAATTTTATATGAAGTGGACTTTATGGGGAAAACAATTGATTTGTCGACGACCCCTAATAATAACTGAAAGTAGATACAAAAATACTTAATTCGGATTGGCTGAGCATAAACATCTTTTAAAATCACTAACATGATAAACAATCGATATCTTGTAAAGCAGTCTATGGACTTCTCTAAAGCCTTCGATAAAGTTAAACACAGTATCTTATTCGATGAGCTAAAAATACTACCACTGCATCCTGTCATTATAAATGTGTATATTAGCCTACTTAGGGGTGGACCATTAGAAATCCTGGGAGGGGGGGGTGGAAAACGTTTTGTGCACGATATTTTTTTTAGCAGTGTGAGTTCTGCAAGAATATTTTTTTTAAGGCGATACCTCGGCACGATTTTTTTTTTCAGTGCACATTCTATAGAGATTTTTCAGTGTACATCCTATATAGATTTATAGCCTGTGAATACAACCATAATATAATATAATATAATAATAATAATGTTATTTATAGCAGAGAATATGTCTCCGAAGAGTTTTTTCAATAGAGCCCTGCATAACATAAATAAGAAACAAAAATAAAAATACATTAATAATCTAGAGTTAAAAACTAGGCTAAAAATACATTTATAGAGTGACTAGAGCTAAAATTTATGAGGCAATTCAAAAACATGTCTTTTGACATTTTGTTTAAAAAGAGTTAGGGATTCGATTTCTCGCAACGAATTATCTAAAGTATTCCATTCACTAAAACCTTGGTACAATAAACGTTGTTTGCCATAATTAAGCTTGATTATTGGAAGTCTAAAATCGTTCTTTCTTCTTGTATTATACATGTGAATGTTCTTTAAGATATTAAAATCATAATCAATGAGTCCATGTAACATACTTATATATTAAAATATGACGATGTACAAGACGACGTTTGGTACGAGTAGGCCAATTGAGATTTGACAAGGCTTGTGCTGAAGAACTTTAACCAGGTAAATTCAAGAATTGTCTTGGCCGCTTATTTTGCAAAATCTGAAGATCGTCTATGAGGGTTGAGTTGTATTTGTCACCCCATATCGCATCAGCGGTAGTCAAAAAGTGGACATACTAAACTATTATACAAAGTAAGGCGTGTCTCGAGGGGCAATAAGTGCCTGATACGCTTGGCCAGACCAATCCTTTGGTTTACTTTAATAGATAAGGCCTCTACCAGGTCATGCGAAGTCATATACTTATTAATTATAATACCGAGGTACTTGATATTGTCAGAGCGTTCGAGGGGCACGTTGTCTATAATGACATCGATGCTAAAGCAAGATTTCAGTTTATGTGGACTACCTATTAACATAAACTTAGATTTAGAAGTATTCAAAGTCAGGCGATGTATACGAAACCAAGAGGCCAATTTTGCCAAGTCATGATTTAAGCAATGTTCGATGTCATTGATAGAAGGACGGCTACAGTACAATTAATGTATATCACGCGGTGTCATCAGCGTACATGGTCACTTGGCAATGATCTACAGTAAGAGGAAGGTCGGCATTGACGTAAACCAAGAACAAGAGAGGACCGAGAATACTCCTGTGGCACGCCAACTCCCACTGAGCACGAAGAGGACTGAGAGTCGCCTATTGCAGTTATCTGGTGTCGGTTATCAAGGTAGGAGGTAAACCAATTTACAACTTCACTGCAAGCACCAATGGCCTTGAGCTTTGTCAGCAAAAGGTTGTGGTCCACAGTCACAAAAGCCTTGGACAGGTCTAAGAATACTGCACCAGTCACCTTGCCATTGTCCATGTGTCGTAGAATGTTGTCAGTGAAGTGTGCTAAGCCAATTTCAGTAGATAACCTCGGGCGGAAACCAAACTGATTAGGTGTGAGGATTTTCTCTTACGAGAGATAGCCGTAGAGTTGTTGATGTACAGCCCTTTCAAGAATCTTACTTACATCAGGTAGAATATAATTGTGATAGGCCTGTAATTGTTAAAATCAGAGTGATCGCCGGATTTAAACAGGGCGGTAACTTTTCCTTGTTTCCAGATGGCTGGGAAAATACTTGAGTCCAGAGAACGATTAAACAGTTTGGTTAAAACTGGTCAGGAGTCATACACACAGCCGAGTCAAAACAAAGCTCTCGGAAATGTTCGAAAAGCGAAAGACAATTTCACTGTTATTTGTCCTAGCTGGAGTAATGATGTCAATGGCGCCGACCAGAGATTGAAACTTTGCTGCTAACAAAGGTCTGATCGATCGACGCTGGCTCTGTTAACTGTACTCCATCAGATTCAGATTGGATAAAGGTCGGCTGAGAGCCATTATTAGATCTTATTACGGCAAGTCAATCATTTATAGTTTTCCAGTCTAATCAGATCTTTATAGTAATTTGCTTTACATTCCTTGACTTGTTTATTTACTTTGAGCCGCAGTTTTTTTGTAACGAGCCCAGTGATGTGAGGAATTTTATAATTTGATCGCCTTAGAATGCATATAGTCCCGGTCTTTCATTGCTTGGCTCCGATTCAGGCCAAATCAAAAATGCATACCCCAAGATTTCATTGTCCATGATGTTTTGCACAAGACTCTGTAATCTTTGAAAATGTGGACATTGAAGTTTACTCAATGAAACCTGACGTTAAACTCGGTTGCAAAAATTGCTGGCATCAGAGAATAATTTGAGGCTTCAGTAATTGCCGAGAAGGTTTATTTGCCAATAATATAGCTGTTTTTAGCTTGTCTAGTGTTTTAGACCGCAAATAAACTTCATTTGAGCGTGTTTATTCTTGTGGTTTGCTACCGGTATCGGGGGAATTAAGGCCAGTTGATATTTCCATGACAACAGTGACTGAACTATTGTTATGAAGGTTGGGGCCCGTTGTTTTCATCTGGAAATACCTGAAAATCAGTTAGGCCAGATAAAAAAATACTTGTTTAGCGTCCACCCATTTCAATTTTTCCTGGTAGGGAGGGAGGTTTTTTATTTTATTTTTTTTCTATGTGAAGTTTATTTTGTCTTGACTAGATATTATTCACTCACCTCGTGTTGTAGAAACAAAATGGCGTCGATGCATTCTCGTTCCCAGTGCCGCCTCAACGAATTTTTTTTTATGAAAAATAAAAAATAAATAAAAATTAGAGATCGAGGACATTTCTCAGGTCGGGCGGGGACGCTAACCAAGTATTTGTTTTTATCTGGCCTTACACAGACTGTGTGGGTAATCTTTAGAACTATATTTTGAATGGGTAAAACTGAATTGCTAGTATTTTTTCAAAACAAAAATTGAACAATGCATCGGTTCCTTTGCACGAATTTTTTTTTGTGCCTTAGTGCTTTGCAGGAATTTTCTTTTGGGACATTTAGCCTTGCACGATTTTTTTTTTGGGACTACCCACCCCCCCTCCCAGGATTTCTAATGGTCCACCCCTTAGCGACCGTAAGCAAAGGGTTTGAATGGGTATCCATAAACCAGGGAACAATTCAAGGGCACGTTAGTAGGCCACCTATTTTTTGTATGTTCCTTAATGATCTAGATATCAAAGAAAGAGAAAGAATCGTTATTACTAAATAGCAGACGACTCTAATATTCTAGTCCCAGTAACTGATAACAGTAATAACGTGGTTAATGATAACTATGAGAGCCTTGTCCAGTCCTTTTTACAGTGGCCGACAATTAAATGTATGTCTTGTAGTGCAAGTAAATGCAAAGTGATTATGTTCACTAAGAAGGGTTATAATGATAAACATCTTGTAGTAGCTGATATCACCGCAATGTAACAAGTTAAAAATCTTAGGAGTGACGTTTCAGTCAGATTGCAGGTTTACGGAGCACGTCGGGGAAAAACTTCATCAGGAAAATAAATGTCTTTACGTTATCAGGTGTTTGAGGAAAGAAGGTTACAGTCAGGGGGAAATAGCTAGATCACTTATTTTTATCCATAGTCTTGCCTAAGATAACTTATGCTATCTCAGTGTATGGAGCTTCTAGACCAGGGGCCGGATTCACGAAATGTCATAAGATATAAAATTTGTGACTGTCCTAAGAGATGTCGTAAATGTGATTCAGCAACTCTGTCCTAGAGTTCTCCTAAGATGTTCTCAGCTAAGACATCACTACGTTTCCAGCCTCCGTGAAATTATCGATTACAATGAAAACGCCAATCAGCGCTGGCCTTATATATGGACTAGTTATTTTATGTGTTTAAATTAGTCATTCGCGAAATCAGTCGTTATGGCTGCGGACGAAAAGAGGCGAAGGCCCAATTTTACCAAACAAGAAATAGTGTTTTTTGTAGAAGCCGTACAAAGTAGGAAAATTATGTTATTTAACTCCTTAAATAATACGGACACAAATGTTGAGAAGAAACGCGCATGAGAGAGGGTATGCGAAGAGATGAGGGCTGTATCTGGCAACAATCGGTCGGTGGATGAAATACGAAGGAAATGGATGACCTTGAAGAGCGAAACAGAAAAGAAAGCGGCTTCAAACCGCAAAGAAGCAAGGAAGACTGGATGAGGTCATTCACCGCCACAACGTAAGGAAATACAGGAGAAAATCATAAATGTTATGGGTGAAGCGATACTGCCTCAACAGGATTTCCTCTTCCAAATCCAAGGGATTGGCGCGATCTCGAAGAAGTCGTTCCCGTCTTAACGCTCGCCGACGTTGGAGCACCAATAACATGGCCGCCGCGCCATTTTTGTGTTTAGGACATATCCTAAAAGTTAAGACATCGATTTTGACCTCTTAAATTTAGGACACGTCTTAAGACTTAGGAGGTGTTCGTGAATAACGTCTATCTTAGGAGGCTCTTGTGTCCTAAGACACCTTCGTGAATCTGGCCCCCGAACTCACTACTATGCAACATTTCCTAGACAGATGCTTTAAAAGGAAATATACTTCTAGAAAAATAAATGTGTCAGAGTTGCTAGAAAAGAGCGATCTAAATATCTTTAAACGTGTGCACTGTACAGAATGGCATCCACTTCGGGAGATTATGCGACGCAAAGGGGCACATAGGCCTAAAGTAAACACTGACAGATTTAAGTCTTGATTCGTTAATAGATTAATATTTAAATATAACTTAGCTTTAAAACCACAATCACATGAAATTCACAGCTAACTAACTTTCTTTTTCTATCACTATAAGTTGTCACAAATGAAATGTATGTTTTCATTTGGTAATAAAGACATTATTATTATTTTTATATTATTATTATTATTATTATTATTAACAGCAGTGCTAATTCGATGCAAAAACTAGCTAAGTGGCGTGAAATACAGCCGCCTCCACCCTGGAACAGACAGACAGACAGTCGTTTAATAGTTATCCACGGTTAAAAACATAAGTTGTATACGAAAGGCGTACCATTGCAAAAGTAAAATATGTACATTAAGAATTATAAAAGTAATCATGCAATAAAACTGTTTTACATGTTTGCCGTATGAAGGTCTGCAGCGAATATTTAGCACATCTCTCTTGTCGTTTACATTCTTCTATAGTTGAAATTGAACGGACTTTTCATAAGCCGCTCGAAATCAAGAATGCTGCTTCTCTGTCACGGTAGAATAAGTAGGCTCCATATAAGAGCCTGCAGAAGATCGTCCGTGAATATCTTTGTGGCAAAGAGCAGAAATGAAACATGTTGAAGCGCTTGTTGGTGTTTAAGAAATTGTTTCCCATTCTGCGACGCACGTATTCAAAATATTTCCTTTCTATTCCCTGGTTAAGTATTATTTTACGACTACCACTTTTCCTGTCCTACTACCCCAAGACTAAAACACAACGTGGGAGGTGTGTTGTGATTGGTTGCTTGATAATTGATCTTGTGATGTTAATTGACACCTATCGTTAGCATTATAGTGAGATTCGTGCCGTCCGCTACCAGAGGTTTTCTTTCTCTTCTCTCCTCTCGCAGGGGCGGACTTCACCGTTTGCAACCTGAAATGTTATTGGTTACCCAAACAATAGCCTACCCCTACAACAATACAAACCCTAACCCTAAAACAATGGGATTCTTTATCAGTGAAGTCCAATAGGATACGACCTACAGAACAGTGAAGTCTAACCGGCGCTCTCGCTGATCACCGCTTCGCGGCTCTCTAAGAAACGGAGAAAACCTCTGCAACCAGGGCATGTGTACTTCTTTTATGAAACTAATAAACAATCGAGAGCATTTTAGTTTGACTAAAAACTAGCCTTTTATTTATGAAGCTGTTGATAAACAAACTAATCTAAACATTGGCGCAAAGCACCATGGGCTCGGACAGAGCTGGGGTCTTTAAGTGCGCCAATGGCAGAGGAGATTTTTTTTATATTTCGTCGATATAAACCTCCAGAGATTTGGTGTAGTTCACCTTTTTATTTCTTTACCCTCTATATGAACGTCGACGATACAGTCGCTTTAAGTTTGTAGTTTTTGGCGAGATCAATTAATAACCATGTTTTAGCGATATTGAAACTTTGAGCCAGATATTTACGTTTTCTAGTTCCGCGTTGATTTTTGTTTCAAGATCTCTTTGACTTGAAGCAGCAAAGCTAATATTAGTATCACCGGCGTACATTCTTGCCGTAATCCCTCGCCGTTTAGACAGTTTGGCAGGTCATTAATATAAATCAAAAAGACTGAGTAATGGTCCAATTATTGACCGGTGAGGGACGCCACAAGTTATCGGGCTTTCACTAGACATGTCGCCATTCACATTACATTTTTTGACTTCTATTTGATAGATAGGAGTCTAACCGTGCCAGGGCATTTCGGTCGCTACTAGTTAACTGGCAGTTATATTAATTCGATGCAAAAACTAGTTACGTGTCGAATGACAAAAATAAAATCCGAGAGTTCGCACTACATTGAAATCAGTTGTAAGATGGTTCAATACGCGGGTGACACAGCCTTCCTCTCTAGAATAAGTCCTAGTAGCAAAGCGAGCCGAGCAACACGTCAATCCACTTGCTCGAGTAAGTTTTTCTGAGTATAACCTGTAGGGATTAGCTTTAAGCTATATATGGCAGTACATATATTTAGATTTAGGGTCCACGCTCGATTTTTCATCCAAAATGTCAAAATCCATCCGTCTATTCCAAGAGCTTCGTGCCATCTATGGAGCTGTACGGAAAAAAGTGTCGTCCAACCATATTAACTGCTTATTAACCGAGCGCGACTGAGGTCTGTGCGGAGAAATACCAGTATTTCCATTTCTGGAATTGGGAGCACGCGCGCGAACATGCATTTTCCCGCCTTTTTACTCGGGCCAGGCCTTTGGCCGGCACGAGTGTTTTTTTTTCCAACGTCGAACTTTTTCGCCGTCAACCAATAAGATTACACAAGAGCCCATTGTTCGATGGACAACACGTGACAGGATCAACCAATTAGATTCGACACCCGCAGGAACTTGGTTCTCAGAGAGAGGCAATGCAAGAGATCGATCCGATATTCCCAGGAACTAGAGCTAAGATTTGAGCCATTCTTAAACATTATTTTGCCGAAACCAAAGGTTTCTTCGACTGAAATAACAAGATGTTCAGTTATTCTAGGGCTGAAGGACTTTTAGGGACTTTCGATGGAAATTTCTCACATTTACGAAAGGACGCACAGCTAGCTATTGTAGTCACTATAACCGAATTGTAACTGTAAGTATAAACACAAACTTTAATACAAGCTTGCAGTGTTGTCATTTATTAGGTTAATGGCTTCAAATAGAGTAGAAACTGGCCCGATTTCTCAGTTCTTGGATCTTACAGGAGGCCAGCACTTAAATTCTACGGGTTAGGCCGAGTGGAAATCGCATGTTTATTTCTAAAATACGAGACATCATTTGGAATCAGTCTATTATTTATTTGAGAACTAATAATATGTGTATCATTTTATGTATAATTTCACTCATTAATTTTTATCTGAACTAAGTTTGGCCCACAGACTCACTGGCTCCAATTTGCTAACTACATTGTGGTATTAAAGCTCAGTGGTTTAAGTGTTGGTCTGTTGTGCAGAGGTAGTGGGTTCAAACCCTGGTGTAGCCACCTTTGCATCCACTCTTAGTGTTGGTCCCTTCCCTCCCCATGTTCCCCTGGTGGGACCTTAAAAGAGCTGGGAGAAGGTACTGCCTAAATGGAGATCGTAGGCTGACACAGAGCGCAAACAAATCTCTGACAGTGACCACCCTCAAGTGGAGTGTCCCTCCCCAATTAGCAATACCTAGTCGTAGTCTTTCTTTTCCTCTCCTCCCTTGGTGCTGCTACAATGTATATATATTATATTAATATGCAGGCTAAATCTAGTAGATGGTAGCATACATACTACATAAAATATAATAATGACCGCTACCTTAAAATATTTTGTTGTTGTAAATAGGTTGGTAAATATTGCATGAATCTGTGGCTTCCCCCAGGGGTCGACCCCTGGGAACCCAGAGGCGTTTGTCAGATGTTTGTTTCCCGTCGGTCAGGGATAAAAGCTCACTTTGGTTACATGCACAGGAGCTTGTGTACTAATGTGCTGTCAGATCTCACACTGGTACAGGCTTTGTTGTTCGATGCAATTGCACTTCAAGTGCCTAGGCGGCTATATAAAAGTGCCAAGATTTTGAAATGGTTTTACTGAGTTTCCATGGTTGAAAAGATCTTCGATATTGTATACAAAGCTATGACAGGAGTGAAAATATGTTTGCTAAGATATTTCAGCAGCATTTTGAGTTTTTGCGCATCTTAATTTATCCTATTTCTTGTCCCTTGAGTAATGCTGAAATAACCCAAGAGGAAATGTACCAATTTCTATGTTGGAAAACAAGCACTGAATCCTCTGGAGAACTATCACATAGTCTGAAATGGGGCAACAAACAGGCAAGCACAAACCATGTATAACACTGTCAAAAAAAAGCTAGAACTCCATAAACTAAATGTATTCACATATTCCTGTGTGGCCCGAGTTAAGGCCACTCAGGGCCTCTTGTTCATTTTAGTTACGCAAAATGAAAGAGAAGAATTAAACAAAAAGATTGTCGCCTTTGATGGGTTTTATTTGTTATTTCTGAAGTCAAGAATTGGCGAGGATCAACCTTTGTAATTGTTCATACAAGTTTACGACAATATTCCAGCTTCTGAAGTGGTTAACGTCTGAGATGAATCTAGAATCTTCAAGGACGCTGGCTGCTTGATCCGTATTGGCGACCACTCCACCCTCCAGTCTCGAATTTAAGGGCCCATTGACATATTTAAATCGGCCCTTGCTAGGGAAAGTTTGCAGCCTCGTAAAACCCGAAAAATTAAAGAGTGGACAATAATTATTGTCAAGGTGACTCCTTCGGTAAAGTCATGATTACGTACTCCAAGGATTTTTGATCAACTAGTAAATTATGAATATTTTCCGAACCTACGAATTAAGGCGCATAAAACCGAGCATGCGTTTGCCATTACGACAAAAATAAATAAAGATTTTACAACACTTTTCAGTCCAATTTTAAGGTTTTTTTTGAGAATGAAAAGCCATAACTTTGGCATTTATTGTTGGTTTCCAAAATCCATGCTCGACTTTGTGGAGAACGTGGTCAACAACATTTTAACGGGAAAAAGTTTGGTGTTTAGTGAAAGCGCGCAAAATGATGTTTAGGATTTTTAGAAACCGGAAGTGAAGAAATTAACGCATGCGCAAAAGTGCCTGTTTTGTGGTCGTAAAATAGTCGCACAACTGTTGTTGCAGTAAAGTCTACGACAATTGGTCGAACAGGATGTGCATTTTCTCCTATTTCCTCCGACAATGGCCAGTTTTTGGGCTTGGCTGAATACACCAGACTGCAATGAGCTAGCTTGATTGCCTCAGTGCAATGAGCTTCGAACTATGTGGAGCACATGCCAGGAACCCATTTCGCGGCAAACCGAAGAGCCAATAGACATCAAGCTAAAATTAGACGGAGATTCGACAACTTTCACTTGAATCTCGTGGCGTTCACAACAGTTTGTTTTTAGACATCAAAAATACTTTTTTAAGGATGAAAACTGACCTGTATTTTAAATAGTTGCACTGAGGTTCAATCACAACTTTACCAGGAACCCGAAAGCATTATCTGGAGACAAAAGTGTGCATGTTTGTGGAAGAAACATGCACAATCAAACCAATCTGATGACTCGTTGGCTTATAAAAACGCTCCGAATATCGTCAATAACCACATTCGAAAGGCCCGAAAGGCCAAGGCAGAATATTACAACACTTGTATAAATGATACAAACGGTCGCGACAAATCGAGAATGTGGAAAATCGTGAACGAGTTAACCTCGAGGAAGTCGCCCGCGACTGTCATCAATGAGCTTAAGTACAACAGCAGTCTTCTAACCGATTCTCAAGATATTTCTGAGGCTATGAATGACCACTTTACTAATATTGGTCCAAAACTAGCTGATGCTATTCCTAATAGCAGAATATCGTTTAAAACTTATCTTGATAGAGTAAATAGTACCCTTGAAATAATCATTTCATGCAGAATTCTTAAAGAAGCCTCTGACTTAATATGTAACTCTATTACATATATTTTTAACACCTCTATTAGATCAGGAATCTTCCCGAACGAGTGGAAGCTAGCAAGAGTAACTGCTATTTAAAAAAACAAGAGCCCATCTGGGCTTTCACTCGGGCCACATGAGATTGAAGATGAAATACACTTTCATTTGAAATCCTCTTAGTAATAACCGAAGGAAAGAATTATTAGCTGAATTTAGCAGTCTTTAGGAGTGGCCGGTAGTGCGGTGACATTCATTCTCTTATATGTAATTTAATATTTTTGTTTTTCTCTACTTATTCATGTAACGCACGCTTACAATTTAGTCTGCTGTTCTCCAGGTTCAGAGTACTAATAGATGAGTGTCTCAAATGTATGTTTATATTTGTCCCATATTATAAGTTGTATCCTGTCCACCTATGATGGAGCTATCACTATATTTCTCTACTGTTCTTTCTACCCTGCGGCTCTTTATCGCAGCTCGCTGATCGCGTCCATATTGGTATTGTTGGATTAAAGATTATTAACTGAAATGCCTGTTGGTTATCTCTATTTAAAAGCTTTTACCCTCGTTCCCAAAACTGCAGTCTGCTCATTATATTACAGAACTATAAAGGGAACTGTTGGAAGCCTTTCTCGAATTTCTCGAACCAAAACCTCGGCCGTGAGAGGTTCTTGTTTACCTTGAGAGTTGAATATTGCTTCGTAAATAGACTTGGTAAAAAAGTACACTAACTATCACAAAAAATCGACAAAGAAATGCAGATATAAACACGCAATGATTTCAACCTCACCGTACCTTCATGACCTAGCAAGACACTGTTCAGTTTCACTTTCCCTCTCAGCTTTGCTCTTGAGTTGAAGTTGAGTTTGGCTTTGTTAAAGACTTCTTATTCAGTTGTATGGTATTGTGCAGTATATTTGCATGAGTATACCAATCCACAGAGATTCAAATAACAAAGCCGTGGCGGAAGAGAAGCTTAAACAAGAAATATTAGCTTTCATCATGCAGCCCTTTCAGGTCGTCGTCTCGTATATAAATTCACTGGCCATCTGGGTAAAAAACGCGATCCTTCGGCTCCGACAAGAGCGCCAGTTGAAATATCCTGAGCCTGTTGGAAGGCTTTCGCACGAGTGAAGTTAAATAAAACATTAAACTGCTTACATTTGAGAGATGGGACTCCAAATTAGAGAGAAATTTTCTCGCGGGACCACCATCTTGATTTACTGTATTAAATTATGTAAATAAATTAACCTGGTAGGTGTTACGTGACCAGCACAGTGCAATCTGATTGGTAGTGAACTTGAAATTTAATACATGGGCAAAAATTTTGCTGCACAGAACAACGGCCTGCAGATTTAGACTCGGTGCTGCCACAGGCAGCCCGAGTAAAAACAGCAGATCGGATCCGAACAACAGACCAATTTCTGTTATTCCGGCTATTTCAAAGGTCTTTGAACGTTTAATTTTTGACCAGCTTTACGATTATTTTCAGTCAAATAATCTGTCAACGGAAAGTCAATCCGGATTCCGGGAGCTACACTCAACAGTTACGGCGTTGCTAGAGGCGGCCGATGCTTGGTACGGAAATATTTACAAAGGGCTTATTAATGCTGTCGCATTCCTAAATCTCCAAAAAGCTTTTGACACTGTAGATTATCAAATACTCCTACAAAATCTTTCATGCATCGTATGGAATTAAGGGTGTATCACTACAGTGGTTTCGAACATATCTATATAATAGACAACAAAATTGCCACGTCAACGGCAAGACTTCTAGTACCAAAGCCGTAACATGTGGCGTCCCTCACTTCTATCTTTGGACCACTATTGTTTTTATTTATATTAACGATTTGCCAGATTTGCCTAAATGCTTACCCAATGCAACTACTCGAATGTACGCTGACGACACGATCCTCACCACCATCGGAACCGAACATGACCAGATCCAACACTCAGTTATTGAAAATCTCGAAGAGGTGAGCAAATGGCTTAGTACCAATAAGCTTACACTGAACACATCTAAGACAGAGATTATGCTAATAGGCTCCAAGCAAAAGCTACAAGGTCTTCCTTCGGATATGGTGTTCTCGGTTGGTGACGGGGATATCAAAATGGTGTCGTCGCGGTTAAGTATCTCGGAATACACCTTGACGATTCGCTGTCTTGGAACTCAAATAGAAAAGCTTATTTTAAAAATGTCTGGCCTTGGTGCCCTTAACCGCCTAAGACCGTTCGCTCCATACTCGGCATTAATGAGTGTATACAAATCCCTAATTCAATCTTATTTTGACTACAGTAGTTGCGTCTGGGGTAACTTAAACAAAGGGTTGGCAAAAAAAATTCAGAAACTACAAAATTGTGCAGCCCGCATACTGACAAACCTCCCATTCCAGACTCATATCGATGATCTCTTGGGCACCCTCAGTTGGAAAAGGCTCGATAGTCAAGGAGCCACCCAAAAGGCTATCCTAATGTACAAAGCCCTGCACGGTCTGGCTCCCGCATACTTGATTAAGAAGTTTGAAAGAAAAACTCGATCATCCTTAAAATATGATCTGAGAGGTGCGAGTTCCAAAATATCTATGCCACAATCCCGGACTAACTTTGGCAAAAAACGAAATTGCTATAACGGGGCTGAATTCATTGCCTGAGGATATCAGATTATCTGATACAGTTAATATTTTTAGAACTAAACTACGTAAACATACACTATTGTAATTACAACCTTAATAGACACGTCAAACATGTAAATCAGTAGGCATTCTTTTTACGATGTTTAATGTTATGCTATTACTGATGGTTTCTTATGTGTATAAAAAACGTATGTACACGAAGATTTGAGTTGAAAACCTACCGGTCGAAAATCACTTGTTTTAGAAGCCATGTTCTCGCTGGAAGCAGCCATTTCAGCTTCTATATCTTTGACAACTATAGATACTATTGACCAATTTTCTTTTCAATCTATCAACAACGGAAGCGGCTCGGCTACATCTGAGAGTCCAATACAAGTTTGCTTTCCCATTCATCGGCGATTTCCTTATTTCACTCATCACTAGCTGTATTGGCGGCGCCGTACGCTTGCCGTTACTTTTTTGCTCGGTACAACTAATTACTAATTATTTCCCTTTCTCTAGGTTCAAGTACAGTTAGGCGCCTTTCGAGTCCTGAACGATTCCTTCAAAATTTTCGGATTGAGTATTATTTTCTTTCTCACGATAAACCAAGCTTTTCATTTTCCAGCGACAAAAGCTCCCGCTACGGCTTGCTCCGACTTTACTTCATTCATTCATAGCCCCTTCCCCTCCCCTCCTTCCTTGAGAGCCTGGATACGCAGGCCTATTCATTCATGAACACCTTTCAGGTAAACCACGAATAAAACTTACAAACATGTGTAAGTATTAAAACTATCGGGTAGCCGGTGGATACGCCATTGTCGAAGGAATTAGGAGAAAATGCACATTCTGTTCGACCAATTATTGTAGACTTTACTGCAACAGCCTACAGTTCAGCGACTATTTCACGACCACAAAACAAGCACGTTTGCGCATGCGTTAATTTCTTCACTTCCGGTTTCTAAAAATCCTAAACATTTTGCGCGCTTTCACTAAACACCAAACTTTTTCCCGTTAAAATGTTGCTGACCACGTTCTCCACAAAATCGAGCATGGTTTTGGAAACCGACAATAAATGCCAAAGCTTAAAATTGGACTGAAAAGTGTTGTAAAATCTTCATTTTTTTGTCGTAATGGCAAACGCATGCTCGGTTTTATGTGCCTTAATTCGTAGGTTCGGAAAATATTCATAAATCACTAGTAGATCAGACTCCTTGGACTGTACGTAGAAATATCAGACCGAGGTCTTTCTGTACAGACCGAGCCGTTAGGTGAGGTCTGTACAGAAAAGACCGAGGTCTGATATTTCTCTGTACAGACCGAGCAAGCAAGGTTAATAAGTGGTATATTATATTGCTCATTTACTTGTATTGTTTATGTTTGGTCACTTTCGGTTACCAGTATTTCCATTTCCGGAATTGGGAGCACGCGCGCAGATTGTCGACTTTGATGGCTCCTTTTATTTGGTATTTTTGAAGTCAAGAATTGGCGAGGAACAACCTTTGTAATTGTTCATACAAGTTTACGACAATATTCCAGCTTCTGAAGTGGTTAATGTCTGAGATGAATCCGATGAGTCTAGAATCTTCAAGAACGCTGGCTGATTGATCCGTGTTGGCGGCCCGACTCCACTCTCCAGTTTCGGATTTAAGGGCCCATTGACATATTTAAATCGGCCGTTGCTAGGGAAAGTTTGCAGCCTCGTAAAACCCGAAAAATTAAAGAGTGGGCAATAATTATTGTCATGATGACTCCTACAGAGCAAGTAATGTGAATAATGAGCAGTTATTATCGGAGCACAGGCAGCCCAAGCTTATGATAAAAGAGAATGTATGGAAATTTCACTATTATCGTTGTAGTGCTCTTAACTCTAATAAAATGTTTTAAAAACCTTCGCTTTCCCTTGTAGTTATTATTAAAAGTGAGACAACGTAAACTTGCTCCAGGCGTAATATGAAAAACGTACTGAAATTGCAGAAAATCTTTTCAGCTCGGGCTCACTGGCTTAATGCTATACGCCTGGCGATTCCTGGGCAGTTTAGCCTTGATTCAGGGTGGTTTTTCATTTGTAGATTTTCTGCCCCAAGCCCAAGCTCTGCCGGTCCGAGTTGGAAACGATATCAAGTAGTTTGTTTACAAATATACACTGTTTGCTGCTGTCCACCGGACGAACAGAAGTCACACTATTATTATAAAAGTCTGTCGTGGTTTTAATAAGCGTTTATTGTGTAACGTTAACCGGGGTGCGAACCGAATGATTATTTATAGGAATGAAATATAAACTATGTATTAATACCATTTTGTTCCAGGCAGCTCAATAGTATAATCACTGATACAGCAGTATAAATACAAATACAAAACAAGATGGCGGATCTACAAAACCGTAACAGAAACTATCAATGAATAGATAGAGAAGTAGCACTTATCTGCGCCTTGTGTATTTTAATGGAATTAAACTGGATGGTCGTAAAACATGGACGGGGACGCGGGGACGGGGACGCGGGGACGTGGGGACGTGACCTTAGAAACACAGTATTTTTGACTGCTAAAATAAAAAGCGAGTAATCATGTGTGTATTCAATGCATTGTTTTATCACTAGCTGGTCATTTAGGTTAGAAAGCACGTAATCAAAATTGTTTTCCCTCACGAGCCGACGCCATCTTGGAAAAGCCTCGTTTCCACGCTACCTTGGTGAGATTATGGAGCCTGGGAAGGACCGGACCGCCATAGAGCTTCATCAAGCGACATAATATGCGGCATACTCCGCACTAGATATGAAGAAAATTACAAGATTTTTCAAACTGTAAACAGTCATTTTATGAAAATCTGATAGCCCAGTTTAAAGGAAGTCACGAAGTGAGCGCAAAGAAGTCGGCGATTTTCGTAGGCTAATGGGTGTTACATGAAGGAGGGGTGGGGGGGGGGGGGGGGCGGGGGGGGGGGGTGTGGGGGGGTTGACCCTAGTGGTAGCACTATGCTCAAAGATAGCCCGGGTTTACAAGCAAACTGATTCAGGTAGCCCGGGTCAGATGCGGCCGCCAAAATCATTCAAGCATAGAGGACACGAGTAGAGTTTTGGCGGGTCATTGGGGCATTAACGTTGATTCTTTTTCTGTGGTGCTCTTTATTGCTGCTGTCTAGTGTCCTGGGGATCCTATAGTGCTGGTATGTTACTGTGCTGTCCAGAACACTGACTTTACTAGTGAGTTCGTTTGTTTACCCTTTTCCTTATCACATCATTAGCATTTAGCTATTGTTCAGTAAGTTCCCGCCATTTTAGGTCACGCCATCATTCTAGCTCGCTGATTGGCTATCATTATCCATGTAGTCTAGACATGCCGTGTTTGTAGATTTCCTTTTGAGTTTTTTAGCGTGTTAGCCTCGGAAGCTTTACTCTTTTTTACCAAGCATTATATATACTAACTAGAAGTAATCATAGATTATCAAAGTGCGTTCGACATATCTTTTGAAAGAGAAAGGACAGTGGTAACAGTCTGAAAAGCTGAAATATTTCTGCAATGATGTGGACAGTGTACGTAATCCTGATCAAAAGTGCTTGTGTTTTAACTAATGTGAACATTTTGATGTCTTGACTTATATGTTAATATACAAGGGGATGCATCTGGGTATGAAACTGTAATTATCTTTGTGTAACATTAAATCATTGGATGCGATGCTTATGGGGCTATATGTATACATGTGTGTTTTATATGGTTATGGCATTGATTTGAGAATTAGTAGCACATTTTGCTGTGTGGTATACAGTGTAAAGCAATAATTGAAGTTAGTGTAAAACACAAATCAACCCAGGCTATAGCTACATACATTTACATACATACATGCATACATGAACTTTATTTGAGTGTCAATAGTATTTAGTTGTAAAGCTAATTGGGGACACTATATTACAGGATATATAAAATATAGCATATTACAGGATATATAAAGAGATTCATATAAAGTACGTATAAATAAATATTACTATTCAGATGTGTATAAACTGAATTCCAGTTCCTAGAACATAAACTATATATGCATGTGTATAAAGTACAGCCCATGCAGTTCCTTCGATTCAGATCATTCACATTATGTTTCCCGGGTATTTTTCAAGTGAGAACAAGGTTGGCTGCAAAATATTGAGCGCCATTGTTAGTTCCAGAATAATTTATGGTCAATGTTGGTAGCCGGGTCCTGGCTTTGATCGCTTTGATCAGCCTTGTTTCAGGTCCGTTAGAAATTCAGTGTAGATTAATTGAACACAGCAATGAAGTCAGTACTTTAAATTTCCCTCACCTTGTACTGTGTTGGTATTCCAGTTCCTTGGCATATCAAAGTGTCGGTATAGATGAACTCTCTGTCTGAATGTAGTGTTAATTTGAATCCGTTAATTTGTATAACCAAGATGTACACAGTGTCGCAACTCACACAAGATACGGCGATTACGGGTATCTAGAAAACTCAGACCCCAGGTCATCTTACTGTTTGTAGTTTCTGTATCTGTATGTACAGCGAAAAGCAGAATCCAGTACAGCGAGGAAGCCAACAGAATTCACTGGGTTGTTTACAAATTATGGTGGGTGAGTTGATTTGACTCAGTTCTCTGTTCAACTTTGCTGATGTCGTCACGCGCCGACAAAACATACCATGTTTGACTTAAACCACCACGATGCACACATGTGTAGTATTTAAAAAGCTTCTTGACAACTCACACTGAAATATTAATGTCCATGTATTCAGCCTTCAGGTATGATTTATCGCATCTTGACCATTTGCAGTTTTGGTATCGGCAATTCAATGCAGCGAGCAAGCCAACAGCATATTTTTCGATTGCACATTCACTCGGTCTCGGGTTCAGCATAAATAAATAATTATGGCCGAGTTGAATGTTCAAGGTCCTCCAGATGTACTACACACTTTCCTCAGGCTTTGCTCAATTGTACTTGCGAACCTTTGAAACATCATTGCATTAGATTGTCGGAAATAAGGCAAGTAACTAACCGATCGCGAAACAAAACAGAAGCCATGCTGGCAGTGACCAAAATGGCCGCTCGCATCGTGTACGTGTAGTTACCAGTTCCCCGGCCGAGATAATTTATTCTAAAAAGTACAAACATGAGGATATGATGACATGACGACGGACATACACAAATCTCGATTTCTTTCGCCTGGGCAAGCACAGGTAGCTCACACAGGACCACAGGGAGTCCACTGCAAGATTAGTATGCGTTCTCCTTCGTCGAACGAAGTGTTACATTAGTACTTGCTCCTTTTTCTTCTATATCTATTTCCACCTACAATGTAGACCTGAAGTGGTACTTGAGGGATGAGTAAACTAATAATAATGTTATACAATTAACAAAAAATAACATGACAGTATTCGAGTATAAAACATGTTCACACGCATACAAAAAGGGTGTAAGTGTCTTTATCAGATTCTAAATTCTCAGGTTCAATTTCTTTGTTTTGTAAGAGAGAATTTAGAACCGTGATCAAGAGTCACTAATGCCCTTTTTGCACACTACCCCTTCAATTGTTCTTGATGTTAAAATTTTATGCATTTATACATATTTTATACATGTACATCTATCTACACACGAACATAATATAGAAATAATACATTACAGGCCTTGAAATAGAAAAACATCTTTCATCACCAATATAACATCTATATTTGGTCAGCCATCAAAATTAATGTTAGAAGTTGAATTGGCAAATAATAAGTTTTAGTTGCCAAGCATAATGTTTTAGTCACATTGGTCACAATTTTGAGACCTGCGTGTATTTGCAGAATGTAGGATTTTGCAGAAAGCATTTCACCAATCTAACAATCATGCTCATCTTTAAGGTTTAATCTGCTGACGGCATAACCAGTTCGTTTACCAGTCTGATAAATTATTCTTTGTTGTCTGGAGGTTTTCCGGATGAGTGGAAGCTTGCAAACGTCATACAGATTTTAAAAAAGATGACCGTCAATCAAAACCTGGTTTCTTTACTAGCCTCGCTTTCGAAAATTATTGGGAAAAAAATATTTATTAGGCTATATAACTTTCTTTTGGATATTGGTTTTCTAAATCCCTTACAGTCAGGTTTTTGACCTGGTGATTCCACTGTGAATCAGTTAACATATCTTGTGCACAAGATTTATGAAGCCTTTGAACAAGGAAAAGAGGTGAGGATGGTTTTTCTTGATATAAGTAAAGCTTTTGACAAAGTATGGCATAACAGACTTCTACATAAACTTGAATCAGTTGGTGTTAGAGACCCACTGTTAAGTTGGTTTAAGAGTTATTTAACAAACCGAAAGCAACGTGTTGTGATCGATAGGCAATCGTCCCAATGGCGAAGTATTGATGCTGGCGTGCTTCTGGTCCGTGCTAGGTCCTTTGCTTTTGTTGATTTATATCAATGATATCACTGAAAATCTCGAGTCTGATTGTCTTTTGTATGCAGACGATACCTCACTCTTTGACATTGTTAATATACTTACCTGATGTGTCTTCAATAAAATTGAATAATGATCTTGATAAAATTAAGAACTGGGCGATTCGATGGTTAGTTACAATTAATCCTACTAAGACAGAATGTATTACTTTTTCAGTTAAGAGGTTAAAACCGTATCATCCTGATTTGTTTTTTGAAGCTAAACAAATTGTTGAGGTATCTCAGCACACCCACCTTGGTGTAACACTATCAAGTAACCTCTCCTGGAGGCCCCATATTTTAAGAATAGATGAGAAGGCTAGTAAAAGGCTAAATTTGCTCAAAGGAATTAAATATAGTGTAAATAGGGACACTCTGAATAAGTTATATAAATCTCTTATTCATTCCTTGATGGAATAATTATGCGGATGTTTTGTGGGATGGTTGTACTGATAATGAAAGCAATCTTTTTGAATTTTTACAGTATGGCTGCTCTGTATTTCTAGCCCATATGGTTATTTTGAGTAGCCAGTACCCTAATAAATTCTTATCATTCTTGTTATTAATTATTATATTGTAAATTAGGGTACAAATAAAGGGAACTTGTATGAAGCTGCAAATATTGTTACAGGGGCTATGCATTGCTTGTTGCAGGAAATTGGTTGGGAAGATATGAAGACTAGACAACCATTCATAAGCTTATATTTTATTTTAAAATCGTTAACAATATAGTTCCCAATTATTTGAAAGAGCTACTTCCCCTTCAGGTGTCTGAGCAAATGCATTATTCTTTGAGGACTTCTTCTAACTTTACTCTATTTGCAGTGTGTACTGAGCGTTTAAAAAAATCTTTTTTCCATCTACATGTACCACCAAGTTGTGAAATGATATTGATACAGAAGTATGCAACATTGAGTCAGTTGGTTCTTTCAAAAAAGCTTTGTTCACTTGTTTGATGTTCCAAAATATATTTAGCTTTACATAATTTCTCTCTTGACAGATATTCTTCTATTATTTACACTCGTCTACATCTAGATGTGTGTGATCTTAAATTTTATCTTTTCAAAATTGGTTGTAAAATATCCCGGCATGTTTTTGTGGCTTTGGAACTGAAAATATCAATCATTATTTCCTTCATTGTCCAACATTTGCTGCTCCTATATTAAAACTACTCTCCTCTGCTGCTCAAATTCTTGCTGACAGATGGCCGGTACTGTCTGAGTTACAGATAATAAAGCTTTATTTAAGAATCTAATTGATTTCAAAAGTGTGAGTTTTAATTTTTTTGCCATCCATCTGTCAACACCATTTTATTGCTTTAGAACCTTATAAATGTATTTGTTTTTTGCACACTTTTCACAATATGTATTAAAAAAATAATAGTGTAATGTCCCGTTTGAAACTATGATTGTAATTTACTCGCAGTGAGCCCCCTAGATGAGCAGTTTGCTCTTGGGGCAAACTCTGCGTATTAAATATGTTTAAATAAAAGAAAAAGGTTTAATCCCTCTTTCTGAACAAATACATGTAGATTGATGATGTACATTTGTAGGTACATGTAATAAGCCCTGTGATTTAGCAGAATGAAGGATATTTTTATGTTCTTCAAAGTAATATTTGAATTTCTAATGGACCTGAAACAACCATAGGGGCAGATCAAAGCCAGGACCCGGCTAATCCACATATAGAATTGGAATTTAGCATGTTGGTTTATTGAAGTTAATAGAGCGGATTTCAGTTGAGTGTCGAAAGCAATCTGTGATTGCTTTGGTTTTGCGTTTGCTCAGTTTTCCTATTGGCTGTGGAAAATGTTTTGTGATTATTAGCCAATCAAGAGCTAAACTAAAACCAAACGTGTTTTGGTCCATCACGCCATCAATCATCAAGCCATCCACGATTGCGTTTATTTTTCCTCGTGACTGGTTCCAGTAAATCCAATCGTGAATTACTTCAGTTCGTGATTGGCTTACTGTGTTTTCACTTGCTCCTGTGATTGGCTATGTAATTACTTTGTTTTTTGTTTTACTACACTCAACTTAAAACTGCTCTATGTGTAAAAGCCACCTCAGAGAAAGCTCTTAAAATGGCTTTCAATGTCTTAAATTTAATACTCTGCATTGTATTAAGATGCCTGATATTAGTTTGTTTATAAAAGAAGAAGTTGTCACAAAAGGGGCAATTACGTTTTATTCAGAAGGATAAACTATCTCACCAAAGACAAAAATAACTACCCTGATTAGCAGAGTATGTTTTCCAGAAATACAGTGGGAATTCAAAGGCTATTTTAAGGGATGGCAAAGATTTAGAGTGAATTAAAAAAATCCTTCCTAATCTTAAGGTCAACCTACATACATGTACATTGTAAGCACATACATTGTACATGTATGCAGTGGAGTAAGTAAGTAAGTAAGTGACTTTATTTAAGTATCAATGTCTTTACATGTAGCTGCAAAGCTACATGTAATTGGGGTCACTAGTCCTACAATTTTACATCCTTAACCGAGAAGATGTGAAGGTCTAACAATTTACTGTATTACATGTATGTAAAGGCAGCACTTATTTGAACCCACAACCTCCCGCTCGACAGACCAGCACTTAATCACTGAGCAAATCAAAGTTTCTATCGGCTGATAGTTGACAAAGAGTGTAGTGCGAGTCACCTACATGTATCAGCCATAGAAACTGAGAATGAGTAGTCTAGTTTTTTTAGTAGAAATCAACTAGTAGTTCATTCTTAAACTGAAACAATAATATTGTTTTGCTTTTGAAAACTGGCTCTTTCACTACTCACTATCTATCACAGAATAGATAGGGAGTAGCTTAGCCAATCAGATTGCAGGATTCATGATAGAACACTAGTTGGTTTCTACTAATAGTCATTATAACGTAGCAATGATACATGCATAACACATACTCTGATTAGCTAAAAAAAAAAGAGTTTATAACAGTGTATATCAGAGTATAACATGCATAAGTGCATGTGTTTTATTGATTTGAATCGATTGTCTACTTTCCTCGCATGCTTAAATCTATATCATAAGGGAAGTTAAAGAAGCCTTATACATGCATGTATAATATGTACTGTCATTTTTACACTCCAGTCATTGAGGCATGAGAAATGCTAAAAGCATGTGCCTTCATCTCGTGCTTTCAACATTTCTCTTATGTTCTCAAATGCCCTTAATGGCTAAGGTTTCTTTATTTGTTAAGTAATTATTTGCATAAGAACTATTAGCCATTTTGGAGTTGAGGAAGGGACTGGGTCCGAGTGTCAAAAGTTAATCTGATTGCCAAATGAACTCCATCACAAGAAAGACCACGCAAAAATTAGTAGCATTGTGCATGAATCCATTGTGCGGTGCCGCAATCAAATGACGTGATCAGATCCTGGCCACGACCGTATGAAATGTTTGGCCTCAAATTGCAGACGGCTCTCTCGGGGGACGCGTTTTGATTGTGGCTCCCGATACGAGACAGCTGTGTTTGCAGGCTAAGAAACTACAGTAGTTATCCCATTTTCTTACAACAACTGCTCAGTTACTCGTTTTCTGATTGGCTTATTGCCATTGTAAATAAGAGGACATACTATGGATTATACGTGTCATTGCTGGCATCACAGATTACGTGATAGTATGCACTAAAATAACCTTTTCTTTCACAATTTCCCTCATTTTCAAGGCTCTCCTGTGTGACTAATAACTTATTCTTGTTTGTTGTAAAAACATATTTACGATACAGACTGTGGTACAACTTACATGTACATGTATGTCTTCTTATTTCTATTTCTTACGTTTTTCCTCATCTCATGGTCAACATTTGTTGCGGATTGACTCATCTAGCACCTCGTGAAATCCACAACAATTTTGACCATGCGATGAAGCAAAATGTGGAAAATAAGGACATACTGTACCATGGTAAACTATCGTAAATTAGTTACGATAATGCAGGCTGTGTTACACTCTAAATTTCTAATGAGACCTGAAACAACCATGGGGGCTGATCAAAGCCAGGTCCTGGCTAATCCACAGATTGATTTTGGAATATAGCGTGGTGGTTCTTGCGAAGGGAGGAAAACTGGAGAACCCAGAGAAAATCCCTCTGAGCAAGGGCAAGATACCAACAAACTCAGCCCACATACATGTATATGTTGCAGGTTTGGCTATCAATGATCAATACATATAAATAATTCAAAACGTTATCAACAGTTATATTCCATGCACAGGGCCAGTAAAAACAATCAGATTTATTACATTCATTTAAAATCATTATAATTCCCAGATCCCAGCATATTATTCAGGGTTATATATATATATATACAGCAATTTGCAGAAATTATGGCACACTTTGTTCAATATAAATAATTATAACGGAAACAATTTAATCAAAAATTATTATGGGATGGTGTTGCTGATATTTTTTCAAGCTTGATATTTTTTCAAGCCTTCTGAAAACAAATTGACCTGAAAATAAATTTGACCTATATATAATTATATAATAAAATCCATGCAGCATGACGAGGTAATTCCATGGAGAATTGCATGTCGAGAAAAGAGAGGTTTTTCAAGAAGTGCAATTTTCAGTGGAATTACTGAGTCAGGCATGTGATTTTACTTGAACCATGTCCATGAATTACTTGATAATTTGTTACTTTGTTGATATTTGTCTAAGTTGTACATAGTGCACATAGCATGCAGTTGATTCCACTGTCAATCACCACTCACCTCTCAGCCAATCAGCATCTCATTTTCAAACGCACCTGGTGCAAAAATAATTGCACCAGAATTAATATTGAGCCACAATTAACATACACAATATAAAATAAGGGAAAACATATGGTGGCTCGTAGGGACAAAACACTTGCCGCGTTGCAAAGCACTTCCCAGATTACACAAAACACCTCCCAGATTACAAAACACTTGCTGAGTTACACAAAACGCCTCCCGAGTTGCAAAACACTTCCCTGAATTAGAGAACACTTGCCCGATTAGAGAACATGTGCCTGACCGATTACAAAACACTTGCTGAGTTATAGCCTGGGAAACCAGCGGACTTTTATCACTCCCCCAGTCGCGGAAGGGACGTCTGGGCAATGAGGCAGAAAATTCCATACTGATGACGTAGCAGATAGCCGTTTCATGATGCATAAATTAGTTGCAATTCTCAGAAGCCGAATGCGAACAACAGAGTTCTTTTCAAGGAATATAACTACCAAGGCTGCTTGTAAGATATCAGCCCATATTACCTAAAAAAATCATCTAATAAGATGTCTACTTACAGTGCAATTACTACAACAACAGCCACTTAATAATATACAACAAAACTATTTATAAACACATTTCTATGTTTCATATTTTGAAAAAAAATTATGACGGGATCTTATTAAGTAAGTTTCAGAAATGAGAAAAGCTTGAGGAATCATGAGCTGAATATATTGGGCTTTATAACCCATCAAATATTTTGATTGGTTGAATGCATCACATGGCCCGATATTTTCTCTGCGAGTGTGAAATTATCAGCGAATACACCCCCTGCAAGTGTATAAGCCTGCGTCAAAGAAAGTATTTGAAGGATAACAACAACAATAAGCTACATTGTGGCTGATATTTGTCCTTGGACATTATCTGATCCTCAAAGCTTTGCTCTCAGCATAAATATATTTTTATATTATATACCATAGATGGGTATGGGAGCACTTCATCTCAACCACATTTTTTTGAGAGTTTAAAATTATTCTTACAAGTCAAAAAACTTACGACAATCAAACCATTGAGTAGGAACCATTACATACATAGATTGTCTTTTTGAATGTTCCTGTGAGCTGTACCCGGGAAGTTCACAGCTGACTGCCGGTTTGATGACTGCATGGAAAACAAAATATTTTCTGTTTTGAGGTCAACACAGGGCACTGTAACCTTGATGAAGGAATTGCGTGTGTGCAAAGAACTGTTATAATTGGACAGTCGAGTTAGCAGGTGAAAACTTGTATGTCATTTGTTAAAGTGCCCCTAACCTCATTTTTTTATTTCTTAACAAATAACTTCTTTGTTTGCTTGAATCCTTGATTGTCTACAACCTTGTGCATTGTGTGTGATGTATATATAAGATCGAGAATCCATAACAATGGAATCTACAAGTGCTAGTGAACAATGGCTTTTGCTTGATCTTACGTCACTCGACCAAGACCTATGCAACTTTGAAAATAAATAAAACTAAAATGAGGCTAGGGGATCTCTAAGACTAATCTGTCCATTAAAGGAGTGTGCAGAACAGGAAAATTACTTTCCCCCAAAGTCCACTGACTGGTTTTTGCTTTTTATTTATGTAAACATAACTGACCAGCAGTATATTTCCAACACATTTCCAACTTATTTCCAACATATTTCCAGCACATTTCCAGTATATTTCCAACACATTTCCAACTTACTTCCAGCATATTTCCAATAAATTTCCAACTTATTTCCAACATATTTCCAGCACATTTCCAGTATATTTCCAACACATTTCCAACTTACTTCCAGCATATTTCCAATAAATTTCCAACTTATTTCCAACATATTTCCAGCACATTTCCAGTATATTTCCAACACATTTCCAACTTACTTCCAGCATATTTCCAATAAATTTCCAACTTATTTCCAACATATTTCCAGCACATTTCCAGTATATTTCCAACACATTTCCAACTTACTTCCAGCATATTTCCAATAAATTTCCAACTTATTTCCAACATATTTCCAGCACATTTCCAGTAATATTTCCAACACATTTCCAACTTACTTCCAGCATATTTCCAATAAATTTCCAGCATATATCCAGCATATTTCCAACACATTTCCAACACATTTCCAGTATATTTCCAACATATTTCCAGCATATTTCCAACAACTTTACAGCAGATTTCCAACCCGTGGAAATGAAATTTCCATCCGTTGGAAGTGTGCAAAACCTTGGAAATTCAACTTCCAACCTATTTACAACATATTTTCAACAAACCTCCAATCCATGGAAGAGGTCTAGATTTTCCAGTGCGACCTTAACTTCTTGCTTACTCTTCACTAGAGCTGTTACGAAACCATGCAGTATGTAATGTTTAGTTATTATCCCTCACCTAGAATAGCCTTATGCTAAATGTGGGTGGGTTACTTCTTTTGTAAATAAGTGAAGTTTTGAAATAATGCAAAGTATTTCCAAAGATTACCGGGCTGCATGTTGCGCAAGTGAGAGCTAGTCTTGGAACCGTGCTTGATATCCATGTGGGACGGGGTAATCAAAGAGTGACGCTAGACTTCTACTATTCTTACACAGAAAGAGTTTGAAGACAAGAATAAGTGTTTACAATTATTGCTTTGTAAACAACAAATTAAAATACCAAAGCTCCTTGGCTCTTTCTAGTAAGGAAATTGTTTTTTCTTGTTCTTTCGTTTTTCTCTCTTGATTGAATCATAGTTTGGTATTATTACTGCTCGCGGTAGTATATTTTACGAGTATGTTGATGTTGATAGAGCTTTTTACACATTGCACTGGATTTCACTCTGTTCAGCCATGTTTGAATGAAACCCCAAAGCCCGCGCGTTTGCTGGTTGGACGTAAATTCTGATACGATATTTTATCACTAAAATCGTCGTTTACGCTTAGGATTGGACATACTACGTTTTCACACTAGTTAAGAAACATCGTTCGCGCTGTTGACAATCTGCATATCATTAATATGCACAACGTTTTCAGTGGGTAAATCTAAGTATCTATGAAATAATGCTTGTTGTATTCTAATCACATTGTGAACCGAATACAAATCATTTAATACCTAACTTTCCAGAAGATCACAACAATATGAGGAAGGGGCATACAAACAGTGGCCATACTAAAACAACTAATATAATTGCATCTGTCTTAAGAGACTGGAACTAAATATTGTTACGTTGTGTGCAACGTTTTGTTCATGGAGAAATGTCAAGCCATCTGCCACGTCCAGGGCAATTTTTCTCAATACTTCGGCGCTAATTCCTTCAAATTCGTACTTATGAAGGTGACCGAGGAATTCTTGGAGGGAAGACACTCGTCAATGTCTCGTGGGATTTCCTAGCGGTGTAAAATCAAAATAAACATTCCATCATTGAAGGCAAATGGCGTAATCCATGATAAATTACAATAAGGGCAACAATTTTTTCATGAGAAAGCCAATAGTGCATTCTGGCCTCTTTTACAAAATACTTCTTTTCATCGGCTGAGCCAAGCAATTTCTTTATGATCACTCGTTCCGTTGTATTATTTGCCCCATTCTCCGGTACTCTGCCACAAATACAGAGCCGAAACTCCCCTGACCAATTTCATCTTCGTTCTTCAGAATGATCTTTGAAGGAAAACGAAGGGAGTCCTGATATATCAAGAACTTTTTGGTTTTAGGAATGGAAGCATGGCGAGTGAACATGCAACGATGAAGGCCAGCTGCTTCAAACTAATGAAAAGTGCCGGAACTAACTTTGATGAGCCCCGGCCAGCGCGTGTGCAACCTGCCAGTTTCCCGCCCAAACTGAAAGAACACAACTCTAGCATACTCTAATGCTATTTCGCATTTGAAACTCATTCACGAAGAAGTAAATGGAATCCTAGAAACAAGTGGTAGTTTGTTTGGGTCTTCATTTTTCGGGTCTTCGTTTTCTACGGGGTGCATGGTCTCGTTATCTAGGGTCTTCGTTCTTCGATCTTTGCCTTATAAGGCCTACGGCAAACGGCAAATAGGTTCGGTAGAAGATCGAATTAGGGCCGACGTAGCAGCAAACGTCGAACATATGTCGATATTAATAGCGTTGCGCACAGATGACGTCACAAAATGTAGATCCCCCGCCAAGACTCAAACAAATTTACCACTTTTCGCGTTAGAACTTACAAGAATTGACTAGCACTTCAGTTCGTCGTCTGACTATTCTACCAGAAATGATGGCTTTCCTGCATTATACTTCGAAAGAGAACCTGATGATTGTACTGTCGAACAGCTTAAACGTTGGCTAAAATACAGAGGATTGAAACAAAGCGACAAACGGCGATCTTATCAAGCGAGTTTCGCGTCTGGGGGTGCAAAGATGGCGCGAAATACAGTGTTTGTATGGGAATTCGATGCCAAATAATTTCCGTAAAATCGAATTTCTGAAATATTCACTGTCTGCAAACTTAAGATACCAGGTAAGAGATTAACTGATCAAAATGTGAGGGTGTAGTTGTACTGGGAAGCGTGCAATCGTGTTTTCAGTTTCCCATACATTTCGGCTGTAACAATTTAACGAGTCAATGTCCGCGGGAAAATTTACAGACAAGGTGTGGAATTGGAAAACTGAAAACACGATTGCACGCTTTCCACCACAGCTACATCCATCGAATTTGGATCAGTTAATCTTTTACCTGGTATCTTAAGTTTGCAGACAGTGAATATTTCAGAAATTCGATTTTACGGAAATTATTTGGCATCGGATTCCCATACAAACACTGTATTTCGCGCCATGTTTCCCCGGCTCCAACAAAATAGAGTGGTGGAAATTATCTTGGACTGGCCTATTCGTTGCCGTAAACCACGTTTAATATAGTCAAGCTCTAACTGAATCCCAAACTTATCTTTTCCCATTGAATATACTTATCTTTTCCCCTTGAATATCGTTGTAAGCCTTCACCTAAACTTTGAAAAGTCAGGTTTTCCGTAAGACTAAGAGTAAGAGATTAATCGGCGAATGGGGATATTGACTATATATATATTGTAGCCAACTTAATATTTGAAATTCTTTAAAATTAAATTCATCGGAGACCAAAGCTAATGTAATGGCTGGAAAATAGATACCAACTGTGCAAGCTTTTGAACAGATATTTTAAATACAGACTGTACATACAAACTAACAAAGGTACGAGCTAATCATTTATGGTTCGACAAATCTTTACAGACAAATGTTTGCAAATTTATAACTTTGTAAGAAAAAAATATTACCCTAAAATTAAGCAGTCTTGCTTTATATTTTGGTGTGCTCTTTCAAGCTATTATATTGAAGTTTTGCATTTGTCGAGTTTTCGAATTACCTGCAAGATACCCATTTGTGTTCGTAAAATAAATCGAAGCATTGTAGATGTACTAGACTTGCTTCAAGTCGAACTCGCTGAGTCACTAGGTAAGCGATTACTGGTCAAAAAGCAAGCGCGAGAATCGAAGCGAGAGGCGAGTTCGACTTGTTTCACTTGCAGGAATTTGAATCGGGGGATTATGTTTTGGCGCGAAAACGCATTTCAGGGGCGGAGCTTACATTTCGCGCCTTTGACAAACTTTCTGAGTACAATCAAATTGTAAATACCACATTCACGGTCGACTAACTTGACACGCGGGGGGCTAAGAAGGACTTTGAGAAAGTCTATAGATGTACATGAGTCAGTTCGCTTCAAAAATTGCATTTCGATGCACTTGTCTCGTTATTATTCTGTGCTTTTGAAGTCTCCTGTACAAACATTTATCCAACGCTGACATTTCTCACTGAGTTTTGGAACTTAAAAGCACTGAGAAAAGATGAGCAACTCAGTCTGCTAGCGGTGTACCAATCGATGCTTCCATCTCTGAGAGGATATCTCTTTGAGCGATTTATGAAGGTTTTTATACATCTAGAGTCATTCTTACATCTCCCCCAGCAACAGTGTTTGGTAGTTACCATTACAGATATGACTGGGAATCTTATTTCAGGTATTTCTTCTTTTTTTGATCGAAAAACCTATGAATCACCGAATCACGTCCTAACACGACTCTCAAAGTCACTGAAATACTGTAAACAGCCGCGTGTGTTTGTCTGAGTTTTGCGGGGGGTCTCGTTTCAGACAATCTATTTTTAGAAACTGTGCGCAGCGCTATTAAATCATGGGAATTAACAAACACGTGTACGTCCTGGCGCATTTCACTTTTCGCCCGCGGCTAGTGATATGGCGAAATCAGCGCTCGGTCGAATCTAAGAAGGCCTTTCTGTTGAAAATGATTGTCCAAAACAGAAACAGAAGAATGGCATTCTACACAGCACTCGGTGCCGTGTATAGCAGACGATGGTTATTACTGCAAGTGGCGTTATTGGCAGGGTTACCCTAGCACTAGGGTCAAAGATAGCCCGGGTTTACAAGCAAAATGATTCAGGTAGGGTTACCCTACTGCCCGGGCCAACTCAACACAAGCCAGTTGAAGTCTCTTTCAAATATATTATTCATTTGAAAAGCCGTTTCTTATGAAATGTCATACTAATGAATGAAAACACGTGCTACTAATATTACTCTTCACTTTTCTTTCATTTTTATCCGGTTCAAACAGATATGTGGAAGTGATTTTGATTTTACTGATTTTTTGGTAGCCTGTGAACCGCTAGGCTCGCGGCCGCCAAAATCATTCAAGCATAGAAAACAACATGGCGGACACGAATAGAGTTCTGGCGGGTTTTGGTGGATTAACGTCGATTCTTCTTTCTGTGGTACCCTTTATTGCAGCTGTCTAGTATCCTAGAATGTTGTTATGTTACTTACTATTTGCTAGTGAACTTCAGAAACTTGCAATGTGAAATTTGGCTCTAGAATAGAGTTGACCCGGGTAGGCGAGTTACCCTAGCAAACCGTTTACAAGGGCAAAACATAGCCCTAGTGCTAGGGTCACCCTAGCTCTCAGACAGGGTAACCCTAGCGCTAGGATAACCCGGGCAGCCGAGTTGAGTTGTCCCGCCTACTTGTAAACACATCGCTAAAAATAAGAGGAAATGACCCAGCGCTAGGGTAACCCTAGTGCTAGGGTAACCCTATCTCCTTGTAAACGGGCCCTTAATAGTCGATCATGCCGCAGTTTTCAACGACATTCCGGATGGTTTGACTTTATATGCTGGAAGCGTTTGCAATAGCCAATGCTTCTGCCGGCATTCAAGCCAGGCGCGTCTTCATTACTTTCGAATACTGAGCATTTATTACATTCGCATGTAAGGCAAATGTATTTTGTGACGTTAAAGCACGAAGTACACATTTCCGGCTGAGCGTCATGCGGCAATGACTTTCGATAGGCCGCCATTTCGCCTTCGAAATCGCCTTTGTACAGCGCATGCTCACCAGGGGGGGGGGGGGGGGGGGGATGTTGTTTTCATGGTTTTGGCACAATCCATACGATTTGCATGATTTTGTTTATTGTTTTACATAATTTATTAATTTAGTTCGGCGCGTGTCGAGAACGACGTTTGCCGTAAAGTCGCACCAGCGTAATTCCCAACTTGGCTACTCGAACCTCATGCTGGACGGCTCGTACCTATTGAATAGGTCGATCTCAATTGCGGCAAACGTCGTACTATCAATGAGCCTATTTCAAAATTAATAGGTTCGACTGAATTAAGTTCATGGCTAGTTCGACGTTTTCCTTAGGCCTAAGTCTTCATTATCTAGACACCCAAAAAAATGTGTCCAAAGAAGTTCGTTTTATCAACAGCGTACTGCAACGGTTCGCCGTCCTGGTTGTTTAAAGTGCCCCTAATCCCTTTAGCAATTTATAAATATATGAATCTTTGAAAGGTTTTGAGTACTTCTGCGAAGAAATTTTGGCTTACAGAGAATATTGTATGTTCTATGCTTGTTTGAAATGGTGAAAAATTGACCTCTCCTGACCCATGACCGCGTCTTTTTCTTACGTGGTCATGGGTCAGGAAAGATAAAATTGTCACCATTTCAAACAAGCCTAGAACATACAGTATTCTCTGTAAACCAAAAATTTATGCGCAGAAGTACTCAAAACCTTTCAAAGATTCATATCGGTATAAAAATTGCAAAAGAGATTAGGGGCACTTTAAACAACCAGGACGGTGACGGCAGTGACGATTGGACGAGGGGAAGTGTTTTCTGCCGAAATTTGGTGTTTACTCTTTCCTTTATTCGTCTTTAATTGTTTCTCACAACCAAGAAAAATATGATGAGCTGATAGAATTTCTTCCACGCCGAACAAAGAACAGATTATATTTCTTACGTTCGCGTTCTCTTTAAAACGTAAAATTTGGGGGTTTCACGTTGTGTTTTTGCAGACAACGATTGAAATGTAGGCGACTGCTTACAATTTCACTGCTTACAATTGTATTTTGTAATTAAGGCTATTGTTTTTTGCCGTCGTCCTAGACGTTGCCGTCGTGGTTGCTTAAGTTTCCTAATTTTGAAGGACCTATTCCAGACTTGAAGAAAAAAAATCTATACCCTATCCCCGAACAGTTTTCAATTAAAATTACACTACGAAAGCCGTTGTTTTGCTTTATAATATGGTATTTGAAGCTGTAGTGTGGTCGATAGAGCACTAAGCAAGCGCCAACGACAAGTATATCAAAATCCATAGACCCTATATGCATAAGTCCTGGTAACTAGCATGTCAACGAGGCCGGTAGATCCTCTGGAATGTTGAAATTGAAGCGCTTGGGGAGATTGTGAAATGCACTGAACGAATGTTCAGTGAAACAATGCGTTAATTTTGCTATGCGCCTGGCTGTAGTACCTCCCCGGCTCGAAGGTATCATTTTGGTTGAGTAACGAAGCGGAAACTACACTTGTTTATGTCCACCATTTCACCTATCCCTATGTAGTCTGGCACTGTTTTGTGGGATACATTGTAGCACTAGTCCTTAGGCTCTTTCAACCAAATGGCAAATAAGTGTGCCTACTTGTTATCCGCTGTGAAATTTCGAATTTACGCACAAAATGTTTTATTCACAATTAAAATAAATATGGCTTGCCCCGATATTATCGGCAATTATGAAAACTGAGGAATCTTTTAAACCGTTCAGAATATAGTAGGAAGTCCGTATTCTCACAGTCTCCGCCATTTTAGCAGAAATAGCATTCCATCATGTACCGCATCACCAAATGTAGTACCGCTGCCAGCGACTCAAAAGTTTAATATTGCTGTCAACGATCGTGGTGCCAGAGCCACATCCGACCCAGTATACTGTTACCAGCCGAGCAGCTATTGCACCATGAGTTTGTAAAAAGAAATCACGGTATAGGCTTTTCCTTTAAGAAGTATTGCTAATCTGAATACACTAATACGTCCAAAAGTATACTGTCTTTATGAGTCAGGAGGGAAGCTGTTAATTATTATATAAAGCCCGCCGCACACGGGCACGAAATGTCGTTTACTAAGCTGATACCTCTCGTGTACGGCGAATTTCGGCGAGTTTTTCGCCTCAATTGACCGTGAGGCCATATCAATCGTGTTTGATATTTTTAGTCTCTTGAGGGGAGAAACTCACCGTCTGCGCTGAAGATAGCTAGCAGTTTAGCTTGGCGTAATGTATTGACCAATGAAAACGCTCAGCGCTCTCACGTGCTTTCAAAATGGCGACTAAGGGGATAGCTTAGTGAAATTCGTAGGACGACACGAATTGCTAACAAATTGTATTCTATTGTATTGTATTGTGTTGCGTTCTATTGTTGTATTGAATTGTATTGTGTTGTATTCTATTGTATTTTTGGTAAAAATTCGTGTCGTCCTACATAAAGGTATTGCCGAAATGCGCCTTCTGCGGTGAAACGGCGCTTGATCTAACAGCTTAACAAACAATCTCTCGTACCCGTTGGCTTAGCTGATAGGGACTTTAAGAAACCACGACGGCAACGTCTAGCACGACGGCATAAAACAATAGCCTTAATTACAAAATACAATCACTGCACGTGAAAATGCACGAAGTCGCCTACATTTCGACCGTCCTCTGTAAAAACACAACGTGAAAACCATACGTTTTGCGCTTCATGGAGAACGTGAACGTCAAAAAGTAAATCACTCCGTATTTCGGTCGACGTGAAGGGAACTCTATGCTTATGATATTTTTTCGAAGATTTGGATGTCAAAAGCAATTAAAGGCGAATAAAAGAAAGAGTAAACACCAACGTTTGGGAGAAAACACTTTTCTACGTCCCGTCGTCACTGCCGTCGCCGTCCTGGTTTCTTAAAGTCCCTAATAGCTCTCCCATGCGACGGCGGGCTTAACAATCAGTCCGAAACGCACGCTCTGATTGGTCAAGAGCCGTGTGTTATTAGAAGACACACACATGGATGGCGTCACGATGCATTTGATTGGATATTTTCATGGTTTTAGTTTGCGATTATTATTGATATAAAAGAAATGGATTCCTCGACTGCGTCTCGTGGCGCACTTCTTTGTTCTCTTCACGTTGTGACGTCATCTGTACATCTATAAGAGTATGAGGCGCACGGCATAATGGAATCTATATTTATTAAATATGAAGTCTGTACTCCCCCTTATGGAAAATACTTGATCCACCGTTGCTGATTAATTCCTTAGCTAGTATCACTGAACGTACATCACCCGTTTTGTTTTCTTATCAGTAACAATAATCCTGCTATCTGCAAGCACTGCTAAGTAGTAAGGCTGTCCAATATTCTCACTCGTCTTACCCACAAAACGGCCGTCTAGTGTGAACTTCTGAATACGATGATTACCGTAATCACATACAAGTAGGTTACCGTCATTGTCGACAGCAAGACCACGTGGTTTACTGAGCACATCATCTCCACTTCCTCGTCTTCCTATTACATATCTCCTGGTCGCTGTGTTATCTTGCTGGTCAAACACATGAGTGACCTGTTTAAACAAAGAAGATACAATGAACAGATCACCATAAGCTATTGTGGTGAATGGATACATCTCCTCATCCGGCTCAAAACCGAACTGAAATAGATAGGTTCCGTCTGCTGTAAACACTTGAACGCGTTGATTCTGACGGTCACTGACTATAATACGTCCTTGTTCGTCTACATGTACTCCCAATAGACAACGGAACTCTCCCCTACCCTGACCTCGTCTACCAAAGCACTTTAAGGACTTTCCAGTTATGCTGTCGAATATCTGTATCCTGTGATTGGACTGATCTGCTACCACCACGTGGTTATCGTTAAGGAATGCTATACCATTAGGATGACTAAGTTGTCCGCTGCCTCGCCCCTCACTACCAAACCTATTCAGTAGCACACCCTCCATATTGAATACAGCTACACAGTGGGACATCCAGTCAGCTATAGCAATCCTGGTATTACCTTTATTAACTGAGATACCAGTAGGATCTAACAGAGTCTCTGCCAACCCTTTCATCACAAACTCTCCAGTAATCTTCAGCTGTTGTTGTTTCATGTCCATCACCAGCGGGCTATTGGACACACGTTTACCGTTAATCTTCACATCAGCTGTGAATTGTCCCGGTACCTTGGGGGTGAATTCCACTTCATATTTCTCACCAATCCTTTCTGATACTCGTAGCAGTTTCACGTCCTCTTTCGGACTGATGTTTACCTCTACAACATCATCAGGGTCATTGTTTGGTTCTCCCGCAGAGTTTTTAGTAAACAAGCTCAGCTTTACACCACACTGTGCTTCAAGTTTTGATTCCACCTGTACTGTGCTCTTAACTGGGTCTGTAGGTTTCGTTTTTGATAAAGAACCGAGACCTACTTCTCGCAGTATAGTAGGCCCATCACTAGGAACAAACACGACCCTAGAGTCGATCATGGTCCAGTCTCGTTTTGCAATGGCGATAAGTTCCTCGCATGTATTTTGTACCGAGTTTTTACTGGTCATTATTAGATGTGCTGAGCCATATTCAAGCAGCTTGGAGACGTGCTCACTAGCACTGCTAGTTTGATGAAGTAAGGACTCTTGCCCGTTTTTCTTTGTGATTACCATTTGCACCTCTTCATCTATCTGTCTCATCAAATCTCTCTTGTTTTGTTCAATGAAGGCAATTAGTTCTTCGGCTGCTTTCATCACATTTATTTTCGTTTCTTCGGCGGTTGCCTTTATCTTGGAGACGGTTTCTTCTAAAACCTTGTACTTCGTCTGTTCTTCTGTGTCTTTTTTCTTCAAACGTTGAAGTCGCTCATACAAAATCAACTTTAGCATTTTCGCTTTCTCTTCTATGTCTACAAGGTCATGCCCACCTTGATGATCCTCTAGAATACATTTCTGACATACACAGCTCTGACATGTGTTACAGTAAAACTGCAAGATGGATTCGCTGTGTGGTGGCCTCTCGCAGTTCGACTGGCGACGAATAAGGAGATTATAATCTTCCTCTTGAAGTTCTGTTAGATTAACAAGTTGATGTCCTCCCATAAATACATTATGAGCATTCAAGCATTGCTCGCAAAGATAACGAGCACAGTTCAAGCAGTGTGATGTTAATCGCTTTTGCTTTTTACAAACTGAGCAGATTACTCCAGAGCTCGCTTCAGTAGATGTTGCGATGGACAAGACCTCGAGAATACGTGAGTGAAAGCTGCTCGACTCCAGAGAATCGAAGTCGCTACACTGCGGTAGATGAATGTTCACCTGGCACAAAGGACAACTGAAAGTATTTCCTTCATCTTTCAGCTCGGCGTGTGCAGCCAGACAATTCTTACAGAATGTGTGGAAGCATTTGAGAATCTTTGGCTCCTTCAAGGTCTCATAACACAACAAGCACTTACTTAGACTAGTTAGTGACTCCATTGTAGCTCAAAGCGAAGAGTAGAGTTAAAAGTTACTTAATATGAATACCAATTTACGTATTACTATGAACTCATGATATGAATATGAAATCACTTTCAAGAAATGCTGTCATTTGATTGACGTCACTGTGATCTGTTGACCTCTTATTGTCAGAAATATATTCCATTGTAGGCGGGGCGTTAAATTATGCAGCTAGTAAAACGTCCATACAAAGCCGTCCCTTCATGTAGGACGACACGAATTGCTACCAAATTGTATTATATTGTATTGTATTGTGTTGCGTTCTATTGTTGTGTTGAATTGTATTGTATTGTATTGTATTCTATTGTATTTTTGGTAAAAATTCATGTCGTCCTACATAAAGGGTTGCCCAAACTACTGTAAAATTTCGCTTTTATTGCTATAATTTGGTGTCGAGTTCGATTGGCACGCGTGGGATTCGTTGGAGAAATGAAAGATTGATTAAAACTTGTAATGACTTCTCATTTGTAGAACGACTGAAGAAAGCCATTTGAAATTTCTTCTACAGATGTATGAAAGAATCGGAGTGTTTTCAACGTTGACTGACTGAGTAAATTGCTAGAAAGGTGAATAGCGAATTGAAGTGAATAGCGTCCATTTTTTTCAAGTTCTACGAATTCACCTATTTCAAAAAAGGTTGTCCCGTACAAACAGCAAACGGCAAATGACAAGCGAAATTCCCAAAATAGATTGTCGTTATAATCGTTATAAATGTCCAGCTGTGCGAAACGGGATAAACTTCAGTGTAATTGGAAAATCGATTCGCAGGAGACCATTAATATTCGTCGTAAACAAAGCGTAGAATAGTAGACTCACTATCTGTCTTATGTACACTAGTTATCATAGTGTTAATTTTGTCTATTTTTAGGATGTAGATTTACTTGTAAGTACATCATTTAATCTTAACTTGTAAATTGAGGACAGTTCAGCTGGTTTGTCCGTTGCAACCCTTAATTTGAATAAAGCGGCATTATTATTATAGTGGTGTATTGACCTGGACGTTAAGATAAATATTTTTTTAACTTAAGGAATAACTTTATTGTACAATTTTATACGAAGTGGACGTTGAGGGGGAGGGGCAGGGGCAGGGCTTGACGTCCAAATTGGACGTTAAGAAAAATAATTCATTTGTCAACGACCCCTACAATAATAACTGAAAGTAGATACAAAAATACTTAATTCTGATTGGCTGAGCATGGACATGTTAATCACTAACAGCGGTGTTAATTCGATGCAAAAACTAGTTAACTATCCTGAAATACAGTCGCCTCCACCCTGGAACAGACACACAAACAATCTTTATTTATCCACGGTTAACTGAAAACATCAGTTGTTTACGAAAGGTATACCATTGCAATAGAAAAATGTGTACATTAAATAATATAAATGTAATAATGCATTAAAACTGTTTTACATGTTTGCCGTGTGGGAGTCCGATTTAGCATACAATTGTAAGGTATCAATTCTCATTTTGAAGTGCTTTATATGACACTCTTAGCGAGGGAGGGGGGGGGGGGGGCGTACTTACATGAAAAATGGGTATGTATGTGAGGCCAAGAGGCTCAAACCCTGACCCTGTTTGACCCAATCCGAGCTCCAAAACCCTGATTGCCCCCTTTTTAGGGAATAAAACCCTGATTGCCCCTTCTTTAAATTGTTTTCAAAACACGGTCGGATATATACCCCGGCCGGTATACCGCCTACCGGGATTGCATGCAATATACGGAACATTTCAAGTCGGGACGTGTTATTGGGTAAACAAATCAGCAGATGAAGTACATAGATAAGTACGAATTAGCGGCGTCACGATGTATGGGAACCTCAGTGCTTGCATGTGGGCAGGCGATCAAAATGCGGCAACAGAATGTCTTTTTTTGACATAATAGCTAAAAAAAAACTGAACCCTAACTGCCTAAAAAATACTGAACTCCAACCCTGACTGCACCCAAATTATACTCCAATCCTGACCCTGATCTGCCCAAATCAGGTCAAAACCCTGACCCTACCTGCCCAAACCGAGCTCAAAACCCTGACCCACCCCCGCGGCACTCATGTAGCTGAAGCTATATCTTAGGTCGTCAGTCCTCGGTTTAGGTATAAATAATTTCCTTTCAGAATCTCTTAGATCATAGTTAGTATTACGAGTTGTAAAGAGATCCTGAAGGTAACCTGCGGTGAGCTTATGCATGGTTTTGTACATCGCCATTGATTTTTGTTTTTTCAATATGTATATACGTTGAGTCCTATAAACCAAGCATATCGATAAATAGACTTGAACTCGTGTCATAGCTTGATTTAGTAATTACTCTGGCTGCCCGGTTTCAGTGCAGTTTTTGCAGTTTATCATTTAACTTATGACTTAAGCCATCCCAGACTGAGCCACAGTCAATCAAAATGCGGCTCAATCAGGGCTTTATACATGTTTTTACTGATGTATCTCTGCATATGATTTTTCATAGACTTAGAAAATCAGAAAGATCAGTGTTGTTATTGTGTGACTCGAATCTTTCGACATCCATCTCTAGTTTGGGGCATCGTGTAATTATTTCTAGACATATTTTTAACAGACCTTCCTTTATCTTATTTTTTGTATATATACCTTTTAAAATGAACCTTTCGTCGAATATGTCTTCGAATCCCGGTGTCACAGCGATTTCGCCCCCAGGAGGAAGGGGGCCAGGGGGGGGGGGGGGGGCGAAATCGCTAGTGAAAGAAAGTAAAATCACCCAGGTTGATATACAGAGCTTTCACAGTTATTTTAAAAATATAAACAAAAGTGATGAAATCACATATAACTACCCTGGGTACACCTATGGCGAATCAAAAACAACGAAAACGGGCCGCTAGATTTTGAATTCACTAAAGAAGAAATCCTAAACGGGATCAAACTCTTAAAAAATGGAAATCACCTGGAAATGACTTCGTCTTAAACAAATTCCTAAAGGTAAGCCAGCACGCACTAGTTAGCTGGCGAAGGATTTTACTTATAATCATCCACGTCTACTTAACAACAGGAATAGTTATGTGCCAAGGCATGGGCAAAGATTGAGTTTCCCAGATTACAGATGAAAGTAGAGAACTTAATGAATGAAGAAACAGAGGTCACGCGCGACATGCTTGAGAACATGAACATGTTCAACACTTTATGTTATACTAAGAAAACAAAACAAATTACAGAGCCTGCAAATTCACAAGTCAATGAAAAACCCCAAGAGCCTGTAGTTTTGGATCAACATATCCTTGAAACTCCAAAAGCAACATACACATGAGTCAAATTCAAACCGGAAGAGACCGAATTCTTTAGATTATTCACGAGGATTGTTAGCCCGCAATAAGAACTCTCTCGCTGCTTTAATGACCTTGATTTGTAACATGGAGGCTGACCTAACTGATATGCGTAACGAATTCTTACTCTCGTCACATCAAAACGAATTGAAACTCAGTCATTTGGAAGACAAATTAGCGCAGCAAGATAATATATACAAGACCGAAATCAAGATGCTGTCATCACGTATTATTGACCTAGAAGTCGAAAATGGCGAGTTGAAAGCGGATATAATAAAGCTGAGATCCGACTTTCAAACTTAAAAAAAATAATCAAGAATACAAAAAAGAAGACAATGAAAGACCAAGGTCTCCAGTGTTCCGAGACTACCCAACCTACTGAAGCTTTAGCAACGAATCAGTTTGTTCAAGAGCCATCTTTCTTACATGACAACCCGATCCCTATTCATCAGAATACACTGATTTTCTGTGCTAAATGACGAGAGTTTACAATCACCTGACCGACAACCCACTACTAAAGAAAGGGACCATGAAGTACGGTAGTACGGTTAATTCTCGGGTTCAAAACAATGAATATATGCCTGCTCAAATGCAGTGTGTTAAACGAATAAGTAGTGTTTAAATTAAAAGGTCAACATACGAGAAAAATAAAAATATTAAATTACATATAGGCTAGGGGAGCAGAGAATGAAAGTCACCGCGCTACCGGCCACTCCTAAAGACTGCTAAATTCAGCTAATAATTCTTCCCTTTGGTTATTACTAAGAGGATTTCAAATGAAAGTGTATTTCATCTGATCTTCAATCTCATGTGACCCGAGTGAAAGCCCAGATGGGCTCTTGTCTCTAATTACTCGGGCCAGGCCTTCGGCTGGCTCGAGTCAGAAATCGCAAGTGTTTTTCCTTTAATTTTTTTTTTGTGTGTGTCGAGCTTTGGCGCCGTCGGCCAATCAGATTGCGCCTTCTTTGGAAGTTCTTTTTGCCACCGTACCAATCAGATTGCACTGTGCTGGTCACGTGGACAGTGGACAAAATTTTCATGTTTTTCAAGATGGCGGCGAGTGGGAGTTTTGACTTAGCAAAACCTTTAATATCAGCTGTTTTGTTGTGTAAACCAAAGGTTCCTTCAAGTGCAATACCAATATTTTTGTCTTTTCTAAAGCTGAGGGGTGTTTCACGGGCTTTGGACGGGAATTTATCACATATCCAGATCCACTCAAGGATCCACTCGTGACATAGATGGCTAAGATCTGATCAACACTAATACTAATAGGACTAAGACTAAGAGTGAGACAACAGTTGGTAAATGTAAGTAGCTAAACTGAACATGATAACTTTTATACCAATTGACTGTGGTTGTGTTGTTATTCATTGTTATTAACCTCTCGGAAAGTATAGTAGAAATGACCCGATTTCTCGCGATTTCTCAGTTCTCGATCTCACAGGGTCCTTTTAAATTATTTATATATGCACATGTTTTTATAAATTCGGGAAAGAAAATCTAGCAGGATTTCTCACTTCGCAAAGCTTCGCTTGCTCCTCGACACTTTGTCCTCGCTTCGCGTCACGCAGTTTTAGTGTTTGCCGACGATTGATACGAACGGGCTTCAAACTCCGGCTTTGTCTTCATCTTATTTTTCTGGACTGCACAGAAGACCTTGAAATTACCGTTCAATAAATCTACCTTATTTATCCTAAAGAAACTTTTGATTTTATATACCCTCGATTCCTCGAAGAAGGAATTTATTTTACTTTCTTCACTTCGCCTTCTCTTTCCGTTAACAATAGGAAATGGACAATCTGAAATCTACAATGAACCTCAAATGTTTACCGTCTCGTTTTTCTCGGCCAATGGAAATCGAGATACCGTGGCGCTGTAATCATTTTTCGGCGGCAGGAAAGGAGGAGTCGGGTTGAACTTCTCGAAATTAAACGAGCGATAGTATTGGCCTACCCAACAATAGAAAACGGCCTAGTGTTACTCTCTTTAAATAGTTATTTTCCAAGTGGTTTACATGCATGAAATCAACACACAATATTTTATTAAACATTAGGGACTAGTCAAAAACCAGCAGGGGAGATGCAGGGGGGGAGGGGGGGGGGGGGGGGGGTCTTGCCAGTCAGCAAAAAACAGCCTCACAAAGTCTGTTAAAGTAAGCAAGAGACCATCACTAAATTATAGAGTTTTCAAAAAATTGCCATTCCTTCAGTTTTAAAGATATGAACCTAAAACTTGGGCTTTTTACTAATTTTGGCTTGCTCTTGTCCTGCAAAGGGCCTATTATCAGTAAAACTTTGTAATTAGAAGCTCTCGTAAGGGACAATGACCACCTTTGGGGGTTGAGAATTGGAAGAAGGTGAAAAAGTGAGAGTTTCATACCGAGAACCGAAGGTTCTCGGTATGAAAGTGATTTATATCACATTTGGCGAGGTTTTCTCAAATAGAAGGAGGTTTAAAACTGAGTTATAAACCTCCCTGCAACAGTTATAAACCTCAGATTTGTTATTTAATTAGTCTATTGTTCAACAGGTTTATACCAGAGTTTCACCCCTATGAAGAACAAAGAAAACCGTGTCAAGTGTGATATAATAGCATTTACAAACAGGTTTTCTTAATAACACTACCAATCTCATACAAGTGCCTTTAAATATATGAATTAAGATTTCTTTGCCATCTAGTACAACCATGTGATTGCATTCCTGTAAAAGGTCCATTCCATTATATGTAAATTATCACGAGTATGAGTAGTGAATCAATTATCCAGTTCCCCTAGCACAAACCATGTTATGGCACAAAAATATGCTAGAACTCCATGTATTATAAATTAACCTATTTCTAGGTGGCCCGAGTTAAGGCCACTCAGGGCCTCTTGTTAAAAGCTAAATTACCGTCATTCACAAAAATTCAGTCTTGTCCGTGGTGTACTATATTACAGAGTTACATAAAGGGAACTGTTCGAAGCCTTCCTCGCTCGTGAGAGGATTCTCGTTTAACAGCTCTAACGAAAGTTAAGCATGCGCCAATAATCTCGTCACTCGTGGTCTAGCGGTTACTGTTTGGGTAGGATTGTGTCAGTCGTTCTATAAATCTTAGCTTCCTGGATTCGATTCCTACGCTGAGCGTAGTGATTTTTGTTTTCAAGTAGAGGCTCCCCAATTCCTTGTAAAATTTTAAAGTGCCGCTTCGGGTGCTCGGGAAATATTCTAAGTCCCAAATTCTTCATAGGTTATAACAAAGGGAGTTTTGTGACGCAGTCTGCGAGGTTGTTACACCGAGGTAAAGCCCCTATTTTAGAACTCTCCACCTTTTACTGTAAACACTACTTATTCATGTAACACACGTCTACAATTTACAGTCTGCTGTTCTGTTGTACTGGAGGTTCCGAGTACTAAAATATGATTGTCTCAATGTTTATATTTATCTCATATCATAATTTGTATCCTGTCCATCCTGCCGATAGAGATGCCACTATATTTCACTATTGTTCTTTCTACAGTCATGTTAATTGTATTCGTGGTCAATTCGTGTGCCTCTGTGTAACTTTATCTGCTGTGTTCATAACTGAAATGCATGTTGGTTATCTCTAATTACTCGGGCTGCCTGTGGCAGCACCGAGTCTTAAAATGCAAGTCGTTATTATTACTCGGGCTGCCTGTGGCAGCACCGAGTCTTAAAATGCAAGTCGTTATTTTTAATTTTCAATTTTTTTATTTCATGTCAGACGGCTTCTGCGCATGCGTTAAAGGTCAAATTCGAACCAATCAGATTGCACTGTGCTGGTCACGCAAACAAAGGTTAGATTTCCTCAGGCGCGCTCAGATAAGAAAGTTCAAAGCTCAGACTAGGCGAGACAAGGAGATATCAATTTCAAATAGTCATTGTCAGAAATCTATTCCATCGTGGGCAATTATGCAATACAACCTAAATTTGGGTCAGGTCCATGTTTTACGACAGAATAACCAGAGTCTTTCTACTGGATTCGGAGAGCTCGAGACATTATACAAGTCTGCTAATATGGGGAAAACTGAAACAAAAAATGAACTTTGACGGCAGAAACCCTCATATTTGAGCCAAGCGGAATATTTACATGATCCGCTAAGATTTTTACAAATCTAATTAGTTAAGCAGATGTACGCAGTGTATGCCAACTGAAATGCTGTGCTCGATTTCTGGTTACGGCTCAGTGGGGCAACTACACGAACAAGAAGCATGAACTGCCAGCAAAGAGAGAGGAATTGATCGGAGACGTTAAATTACGTTACTGTGAAGAGGATCAAAATTCAAGACTGTCTTCTGCCGTGACTCGTGAGAGAAATTGGAAAAGATCTAGCTGTTTCATTCAGACACTGGCAAATTTATTGAAAGCTACGGGCTTACTTTATGAGATTATTATTCATTGTGGAATGAAAGGAAACAGGTTAGCTGAAAGTTAAGTTCGAGGTAGGCTTCGACTTTCATTCCGATTCAGTGCATATGTGCACGAAGGTGGAATGCTTTCAACAACACTAACGAAAGAACCAAAACGAAAGATTCAGTTACGTAAGTACTGTAAGTAAACTCTTTTAGATTTGAATACATTTCCTCTCAGTTTGTCTGTTAATGTACTTTTTCTTCTAATTATCGCTTTATTTAACATCTCTGTGATTTAGAGTATGCGTACCTCAGAAAACATTATTTGAAAGGTCAACTGAACTCTTGTGTCGATAAGCCCAAATGTTTTTGTAAAACAGTCTGTGAATTTGAGAAGTTAGAAGAGCTTTCTAATTAGGAATTACACGTTTTTCTTGCTATGAAATTTATGTTTCCTTTCACATTTATTCATACAGTTTTAGCCGGACATTTCCCCGAGTTTTTGATCTATTTTCAATCAAATTCAAATGAAAGCGTATTTCATCTTCAAATTATCTCATGTGGCCCGAGTGAAAGGCCAGATGGGCTCTTTTCTACTTTCAACACACAGTCGCTAAACTGTACGAAATCTCCAAGAATAAATCCCTAATGTCCAAACTAACGGGAAAAACTGAAAGAGGAAATCCTTGTGAGAAATCGACGTACATATGAAGCTATATAAGTTATCATCGACTATATGGAAGTCAAACATCGAGCTGCTATGAAACCGCTTGTGACAGTTTGTTTACGCACTTTCATGACAAACGAACGTTTCTACTTTCGACACAACGGTCGCTAAACTGTACGAAATCTCCAAGGATATATCCCTAATGTCCAAACTAAAGGGAAAAACTGAAAGAGGAAATCATTGTGACCAATCGACATAAATATGAAGCTCCAGAAGTAATTATTGAATACATGAGAACCCATAGAGAAAACCGATAATAATGAACACGGTATTAGTTTCACCGACATTTGTGGCGTAACTGAACTCGCACTACAGCATAGCTTGAAATACTGTACGAAAACTCCCGTTTAAAAATTTCCTGATGCCGAAAGGACCGTAGCATTTAAACAAGATATCCTTCTGACCAATCGACATACATATTAAGCTGTGAAAGTATGTTTCCATTCCATAACAGCCGATAGTGCAAACTAGTAAACTGCCACTAGTAAATTGACCTTGCGTACTTCCGCGAGTACTGAACTTTCTAGCGTCAAATGCATGTGTTACGTTTCCAAACTTTAGGACAAGAAATCTTCCATAGAATGTTCTATTTTTTTTACAGCTGAGAACTGTATTATTAAACATAAGAAATAAAACAATGGTGCCATTTGAAGAATTATATCATGTCAAAAGTGCAAACGAAGAAATATATATCTACGGACGCGAGCAGCTCGATCGTTTCACTTTGGTCAAACTCGGACTGTTTACGACTGGAACCTGCAGTTTTATCGGACCTGCAGACTAAATTGTAAACGTGTGGCCGTGTTCAGGCTAGTAAATCTAGCTAGCTAACCACAGGAGGTAGCGAGCTTCTTTAGTCTGAACAGTTTTTCTGCTCTGGTGATTAGCTAGCTAGTGCCTAGCGAGGTAGCTTGAATAGAATCTAGCGCGCTAAAAGCCCATCGATGACAGATTTTAGTTATTTTAAGGTTTTGAAATGTACACAAATGTCAAGTCAGTGTTATCATCCGATCTAGCCGACTTCTAGCTCTCGCTACGACCATGTTCACTACTCGCTCCAAGGTAATTTCTCTTACCACGACAACTACCGGGTGTATTGTACGTCAATTGAGCCATCATGGATAACGAGAATCGCCAAACACCAGTCAGTAGCAGTTTTTCGCACAGTTTTAATATTTTGGTTGAAATTTCAATTGAGCACTTTGGCGGTCAATTATTTGCGATTACGAAACACTTGCGCCAAGGGCAGTTATAGACCAAATTTCTATCTTTTAGAGAGGGTCTGAATGGGGGGGGGGTCTACATGTCAGTTGTCAGTTAAAATTTTGGCCATTTGTCAGTTGTCAGTTAGCCCTAGTTAATCATTACTAGAGAAAATTTACAATGTTTGACCCACAAAAACCAAATTTGTCAGTTGTCAGTTATTTTTCGGTTGTCAGTTGTCAGTAAAAAAATCGTCATTTGTCAGTTGTCAGTTATTTTTAAGGCTGTTTGTCAGTAGTCAGTTAACCCCATTCATGCCCTCTTTAGAGATAGAAACAAACCAGAAGAGGGAAAAACAAAAAGTAAAACCTACTAAGTTACTAGGTCTGAACAGTACTAATTTATTAACTAGCTGCGAGTTGCTGACAGATATCTCAAGACTCTAGCTAGCGGCACGATAGTAGTCTGAACATACATACACACATGAATAAGTAGTGTTTTCAATAAAAGATCAACTACTTTAATTTACATACGAGAAAACAAAAATATTAAATTACATACATGTATATATATACTAGGGGAGCAGAGAATGAAAGTCACCGGCCACTCCTAAAGACTGCTAATAATTCTTCCCTTTGGTTATTACTAAGAGGATTTCAAATGAAAGTGTATTTCATCTTCAATCTCATGTGGCCCGAGTGAAAGCCCAGATGGGCTCTTGTTAAAAGCTAAATTACCGTCATTCACAAAAATTCAATCTTGTCCGTGGTGTATATTACAGAGTTACATAAAGGGAACTGTTCGAAGCCTTCCTCGCTCGTGAGAGGATTCGCCAATAATCTCGTCACTCGTGGTCTAGCGGTTACTGTTTGGGTAGGATTGTGTCAGTCGTTCTATAAATCTTTGCTTCCTGGATTCGATTCCTACGCTGAGCGTAGTGAATTGTTTTTTTCAAGTAGAGGCTCCCCAATTCCTTGTAAAATTTATAAGTGCCGCTTCGGGTGCTCGGGAAATATTCTAAGTCCCAAATTATTCATAGTTTATAACAAAGGGAGTTTTGTGACGCAGTTTGTGAGGTTGTTACACCGAGGTAAAGCCCCTATTTTAGAACTCTCCACTTACAACTTCTAGGCACCTGAAGAAGGCTAGTTTGGCTAGCCGAAATATAGTACCTTTAAAACTATATACACGTTGTTTCAGCTTTGCTAGTCGTCAGGATAGAGTAAAAACTCTATCCGCAGTCTGTGGCTTCCGGTTGACCTTTTCGACATTATGCGGCGCCAAAGCGGCGCGGTGTTCAAGTATGTGCACTTGAACTACTTGAACAGCGTGAGCTGATTGGTTGGGGGCGAAATACCTCGACTTGGATTTAAGACTCGGGCCTGCCCACAGGCAGCCCGAGTAATAATAAACACTTGCGATTTAAGACTCGGGCCTGCCCACAGGCAGCCCGAGTAATTAATGTGAATACCAATTACTTAAGTATTTCTAAGAACTCATGATAGAATATGAAATCACTTCCAAGAAATCCTGTCATTTGATTGACGTCATTGTGATCTGTTGACCTCTTTATCGACTATTATTGGCAGAAATATATTCCATTGGAGGCGGGGCGTTAAATTATGCAATAACCCAACGAGGTTTTCGGTTAAAAAGCTGTTCGAGAGAGTAAGTTAGCCTAAAACTTTCGGATTTGAAAAAATTGTCCCTAGAAAATTGTTTTCTGAAATACTGGTTAAAAATTTGCTTTCAATCCCTAGAAAATTATAGAAGAAAAAGGAGACTCATGAAGTTACTTGGGCTAGAAAATTCTTGTTATGTTCTAGACTGCTAACAAATTCGTAGGCCGGGAATATTTTGCCATAGTATTTTCGGTTGACGCGATTTCCACCTAGAAAATCCGAACAGCTAACAGCTTTCTAGAATACGTCAAAAGGCTAGATAAGCTGCAGACAACTGGTTTCAAACGAATTTCAAAAAGTACTCGTTGGGTGCCCTTGAAACTTCATACAAACTACAGTAAAATTTTGAGCATTTCATCTGTTCATCGCTCTAATTTGGAGTTGAATGCGCACGCGTGGAATTGGTTGGAGAAGTGAAATATTTGGTTGCAACTTGTAATGATTTCTCATTTGTAGAATTAAGAAAGCCATTTGAAATTTCTTCTACGGATGTATGAACGAATCGGAGTGTCAGTTTGAATGTTGATTCTCCCGTACATCCGAGAAAGAAAGTCTGACTGAAATTGCTAGAAAGTGAATAGTGAAGTGAATAGCGTTCATTTTCTTCAAGTTCTACGAATACACCTATTTCAAAAATCAGTAGTCCCGTACAAAAAGCAAACTGCAAATGAGAAGCGAAATTCCCAAAATAGATTGTCGTTATAATCGTTATAAATTTCCAGCTGTGCGAAACGGATAAACTACAGTGTAATTGGAAAATCCATTCGCAGGAGACCATTAATACTCGTCGTAAACAAAGCGTGGAATAGTAGACTCATTATGTCTTATGTATACTAGTTATCATAGTGTTAATTTTGTCTATTTTTAGGATGCAAATTTACTTGTAAGTACATCATTTAATTTTAATTTGTAAATTGAGGACAATTCAGCTGGTTTGTTCGTTGCAACCCTTAATTTGAATAAAGCGGCATTATTATTATTATAGTGGTTTTTTGCCTGGACGTTAAGAGAATTATTTTTTTTAACTTCAGGAATAACTTTATTGTACAATTTTACGAAGTGAACGTTGATGGGAGGGGGTTGTGAGGGGCAGGGCTTGATGTCCAAATTGGACATAAAAAAATGAATTGTCGAAGACCAATAATAATAACTGAAAGTAGATACAAAAATGCTTAATTCTGATTGGTTAATCACTAGCAGCGGTGTTAATTCGATGCAAAAACTAGTTAACTATCCTGAAATACAGTCGCCTCCACCCTGGAACAGACAGACAGACAATCTTTATTTATCCACGGTTAACTGAAAACATCAGTTGTTTACGAAAGGTGTACCATTGCAATAGAAAAAATTGTACATTAAATAATATAAACGTAATAATGCATTAAAACTGTTTTACATGTTTTCCGTGTAGGAGTCCGATTTAGCATACAATTAAGGTATCAATTCTCATTTTGAAGTGCTTTATATGGAACTGGAAATCTTAAAGTTTGCTGATGTTATTTATTACCAAAACTACATTTTCCTTTTTAAGTTTCATGCTAATAGGCTCCCATCTGCTTTTAACAATTTATTTCAAGCTATATCTTCGAAACATCACTATAATACTCGGCTAGCAGCCAAATCGTCTTACTTCATACCTTCTGCTCGCACCAATTATGGTAAATTCAACATTCGTTTTACAGGCGCAGTGATTTGGAATGATATAAATGAAAATACCAAACAGCTTAATTTTAATGCTTTTAAAAGAGAGATCAAAAGTAAAGCTATCACAGCTTATTAAGAACCCTATTTAAACCGTTCTAGTCTTCTCACATTCTTAAGAACTTCATAATTCGGCTCTGTTCTTGTTGTTTTCTTGTTACTGTTAGTTACTTCCACTAACAACTGTAGTTATATTTTTCTCTCATAGCGTTTTTGCTTACACTATTTTTGTTCTCTTGTCTTAATAATTATGTGTTTCCGTCTGTTGTGACCCTATTATCCATTCACTAATCAAATATTTGTAGCTACCTAGCTAGATTAGCTTTATGGCAGGAGCCCATTACCAGGAAAGTCCATCTCCAATACTAGGTCTGTGAGTCAACGTATGACCGGATTGAGCTATATTTAGAACAGATCTCACGGGAGTTCATGTGCCCACACTTTGGGAATCCAATAAAACCATAGTCAGGACAATGCAGCGTTAGTAAAATCACCTCAAAGAACAATAGATCATTCTTAATCTCGATAATTACGGCAAGCATATGCACGATCGCAGCAGAGTCAGAAGGCAGTTACCCGGGAAACATGTTCTAAAAATAGCTCAAACCGGTCATACGTTGACTCACGGGTATAGTATATATGGACGCTCCTGGTAATGGGCTCCTGGTTTATGGTTATTCTAGGTAGCTTATACCCAACTCTTGTATTAATTAAGTTCATATATCATTAAACTCCTGTAATTTGTGTGGTATTAAATAAATTGTTGTTGTTGTTGTTGGTTAGGCACTCTTAGGTTACATAGCTGAAGCTACATTTTAGGTAGTCAGTCCTCGGTTTAGGTATAAATAATTTACTTTCCACGGTGGGCACAAACGACCATAAAAATGGCATGAGTTCTATATTTAAAAAAGTTCAGTTTCAATGTAGACGATTGAATTTTGGTAGAAGGATGTAGAATCATTAAAATAATAAAACCTGATGTTTAAATATATGTTAATACCATTGTGACGTCACAAAAACGTCATTTATTCAATTTTAATACATTTCTTATAACTGTTCATTACCTCTAAAAACGGAATGTCGTATATTGTTAAAATCTCCTCGTGATGAGAATGAAGCAATCGAAAACCCGATGTCCGCATTGGTTAAGGAAAGCAAAAGTTATGAAAGTTTGAATTAACAACACAAAAAAGGATTTTTGAAAATATCGCTTCATTCATCTTTTAGAGTTGTATATACTGTTGCATGACATTTTGTCCAATCATAAAACACGTTGGTGGCTAAAATCGTATGTTTTTAGAATTTCGTTTTTTTTTTTTCAAAAACGTCATATTTTCGACAACGTCATTATGACGTCATACTTTTTTATACATGCCCTTAGAAAAAATCCTTTGAGTGATTTTCGAGTTTTAATGATGAAATGCACTAGCCTGGCACTCAAAAGTTACATTATTTTAATTTCTTGATTTTTTGTGTCTACTGCTTCTTGAAGAAGCTGTAGGCACTATGTTATCGTGTTGATTTTCCGATGTAAGGATGTTAACATTGTCGATAATTATTCGGGTCAAATTAAACGTGGCGATGGCTTTCGTGCATTACTCGGATCTTCATTTAGTAAGCGATATCCAATCAGAAAATGGGGACGAAAAAGGACGACTATTCGCCGATGATGACGTATAAAGAGTCTGCCTTTTACCAGCCCAGCTAGCGCTTCTGCAAGATATCGGTGAGTTTAAGTCCAAATTTTACCATGAATTTCCTAAGATTTACAAACTTGATTAGCTACAGCTTTCGCAGAGTGTGTGGAACTGGTCAAATGAAAGGTTTTCATAGATACCTTCAAGTTCTATGTCGATGTAATTATTGTAATTGTATTTTAATGACCCTTGTCAAAAGATCAAATAAGCCACTGCCACTGGCTTCGTCTTTACATTTATCTTTTGTAAACAAAAAATGTATAGCTCAATAAATGTTCAATGTACTTCACAGCAATTGAATACCAAGAGCAATGCGATGTCGAGACTGAGAATTATGACGACGGCCTCGTGTACTTAGAGAGCTAGAGCAGCTGGAAATGACAATGAGCCCCATTTCAACATTTATGTTTTAATCCAAATTTATATTTGTTTCTCTGTGTTTTATTTCCTAAAATAGCGGCTTGTTTTCGTTGTTAACGTCATAATGAAATAGGGCCATTTATTTAGCAAAATAAGATGTTATTCAAAAGTTGAAATGATCAAATTTATTACATACGATTTTAATAAGATACTAATGCATTATTACAGTTTTCCAGTACAGTGATTGCAATAAATCTGTCTGGAAAAAAAATATCAACGCATCATGCAGTGTCTATTAGTCAAGTAATACTTTTGCAAGTTTATTGGAGTCACCTTGTTCTCAGTGATTAGTTATACAATTTACGTAATTATTTCAGGAACATAAATTATCGAAGTAAAATAATATGTTATTCAAAAGTTGAAATGATAAAATTTATTATATACGATTTTAATAAGATACTAACGTATTGTTACAGTTTTCCAGTACAGTGATTGCAATAAATCTGTCTGAATGAAAATAGAATCAGCGCATCATGCAGTGTCTATTAGTCGCGACTAATACTTATACAAGTTTATTGCAATCACTGTATTGAAGGCTCCTTGTTCTGATTATACAATTTATGTAATTATTTCAGGAACATAAATTATCGAAATAAAAAAAGATGTTATTCAAAAGTTGAAATACTAATAAAACTAAAATAACCTCAATTCAATTATTTACTTTGTTTACTGGAGCATGCATAATAATAACAGCCTTTCTTTGACAAAAAGGAGTAAACTATACAGCCAATTGTATATCAATTTACTTTTGTTAATGCTTTGCCCAATACCTTTCTATTTCTTATTAGGGATGGACCATTGTTTTTTGGAGGGGGGGGGGGGGGGGGGGGGGGCAGCAAACTTAAAATAAATTGTTTTGCAAATGGAGTAGTTGCTAACTTGTAAAGTAAAAAAAAAAAATCCACATGAGCAGAAAAAACTATTTGCATGCCTATCCTCCAAAAAAATATGGTTTGTCCCTTAGTAGAAACCAATAGTGTTCTAACATCAATGCTGCAATCTGATTGTCTTGCTGTCGTCAGGCGATTGATACAAGTAGTATGCTAGCTCCAGAAAACAGTCCTACAATGAACTGGCTTTTCATATCAACACTGGTTCATTTCTACCTATATGACGAAGTAGTCCACACAAAGATGTAAACGTCAATTGCATGGAGAACAACATACATGTAAACCCGGGGGGGGGGGGGGGGGGTACTACTCCCTATAATGGACTATACGTGGAGGCTCCGCCCGTGTTTCTATAACTCTATAAGTTGAGTGCACACTTGAGCTAGTGATCAGTTGATGACGTTTTGATTGCGTGGTTAGGAGAATTTATATTTTTGTGATACTAATAAATGCGTAATTTTCCATTGTACTTATTTTCTGTGGGGTATTTCATATAAAGGAAATAGAAAACATTTTCTCCTTGTTTTTATAGAGTTATAGAAACACTTGTGGAAGTTTGGAAGAACTCAAAATAGCTGTGGAAACACTCGCCCTTCAGGCTCGTGTTCTCACTGCCATTTCTCAGTCTCCCAAACTTCCACTCGTATTTTCTATAACTCTATAGAAACACAGGAAATGTTTTCTATTCCTTAATTGTTGAGTACCCCCCCCCCCCCCCCCCCCAAAGGATGTAAACAAAACAAAAGATTCCTAGGCTGATTTTTTAGCTTGCCACATAGGTACTAAACACTTTGAAAAAAACGTATTTCAGTATTCAACTACTATGAACTGTTGACTATAACTACTGTGTCGTTGAATATTTCAAGCCTGTAACTCCCAAATTTAAGAAGACAAAAATGCAGTAGACACATGTACCCTTTGGGTACCTATTTTTTAAATTTAGGTACGACTCCTGACGTCACTAAATATGACGTCATAGCAACAGTCATTCCTCTAACTTTTGCTGTAGTAGTCGTAGAACGTTCAAATTTGCGACAAATGAATGTGTCATGAAGGCCCTTTGATGATGTAGTCTGTTTGTAACGTATGACCGGATTGAGCTATATTTAGAACAGATCTCACCGGAGTTCACGTGCCCACACTTTGGGAATCCAATCAAACCATAGTCAGGACTCTGCGGCGTTAGTAAAATCACCTCAAAGAACAATAGATCATTCTTAATCTCGAGTCAGTAGGCAGTTACCCGTTATATGGACGCTCCTGGTAATGGGCTCCAGATGTTCTTTATGCCGGACGTGTTCAGCATCTCTTAGATTATAGTTAGTATTACGAATTGTAAAGAGATCCTGAAGGCAACCTGGGGTAAACTTATGCATGGTTTTGTACATCGCCATTGCTTTTTGATTTTTCGATATGTATATATATACGTCGTCCTATAAACCAAGCTAGCTTGATTTAGTAATTACTCTGGCTGCCCGGTTTCAGTGCAGATTTTGCAGTTTATCATTGAACTTCTGACTTAAGCCATCCCATACTGAGCCACAGTCAACAAAATGCGGCTCAATCAGGGCTTTCTACGTGTTTTTACTGATGTATCTATGCATATGAAACGTCTTGCCCGCTTAAAGACCCTCTGCCCGAGCCCATGGTGCGTTGAGCGCGCAAATGATTTTTCGTAGCCTACGAAAATCAGTGGCGAACGAACATGGCGGCTTGCTTCGGGGCTCTGATATTTTGTCATCTTTTTATATACTTGCTGATACCTCAAGTCCATCTAAATGAAGCTAATGAATGTCTAAGTGCAAATCAGTTTAAAAGTGGAGGTAAATACAGCGTTTACGCTTTTTGTAAGGCTCCAAAACGAAAGTTTTTCAAGTCCACGTTGCGTTATACGTCTAATGGCGACTCGTCGTTCAATCCCGCGTTTATAACTCTTGAGCTGTTAATGGCTGGTGATGTAGAGTCAAACCCGGGTGAAGTTTCGGAGAGCATACCGCAACTCAAGCTTCCTGATAGAGGCTTAAGGATTGGCCAGTGGAACGTTGAACAACTTACGGACTCCAAATTTGAACAGATCAGTCTCTTACTCACTACCTGCAACAACGTGGACATCAGTTCTCTTTCTCATGGAAACCTTCCTTAAGCCTTCCAAACCGGATTCAGTATACAACATTCCCGGCTATCAAATGGTTCGGAAAGATAGAGCTGGACGGAAAGGTGGGGGTTTATTAGCCTACATTGCAGATAGGGTGAAGACAAATAGGATTCTGGATCTTGAAGATGATGGTGTGGAGTCGTTATGGTTGAGTGTCCATCCGCATAACTCAAACAGGCCAGTCTTTACCGCCCGCCTTCTACAAATAAAGAAATGGATTCCAAGATCGAACTTAACATTGAGACAGCGTTTTTAAGGAACTGGGAGACGATTTTGGTAGGGGATGTAAATGTCGATTATCTGGACCAAAAACTCTACTCGAAACACCGGCTGATCAAGTCTCTTAAGAGCATGAATATGACGCAACACGTTACTGTAGTTACACGACCCAAGAGTAACTCTTGCCTGGATCATGTTTATACCACACACGGGGACTTTATCTCGGATATTATTGTGCCTAATATTGGAATTGCTGATCACCTTCCAGTGTTTCTTTGCCGTAAATATATCAAGGTAAACACCGGGTCGAACCACAGAATAATTAATTATCTTGACTTTAAGAATTTAAATATCGAGGCCCTGCTTGCGGACCTTCGGGACTCCCATTGGGACAGTGCCTTTGTTTTTGATGAAGTTGATGACATTCTTGATGCCCTTGAATTGATACTAAATGAGGCATTGAAAACTCACATTCCTTCAAAACAAAAGCGCGTAAAGAAACCCAAACAGCCTGATTGGATAACTGATGTCTTAATTACTGCAATCAACAAGCGAGACCAGGAACTCAAAAAGGCGAGAAAATCAAATTCTCAGGAAGACTGGTCAAAATACAAAGGGACGAAATGTTACGTGACAAATTTGATAAAGAAGTCAAAACGCCAGTATTTTCAAGAGTCTATAGATGAAAACAAAGGGAATCCAAAGGCGATATGGAAAGCGTTGAAATCACTTACCAAAACACAAAAGTCATCCAAGATCACTGAGTTGAAAAGGGAAAATGGTGCTTTATTAGAAACGGATTCCTTGGCGATGGCGAACATGCTTAATGACTTCTTTGTAAACATTGTTCAAGATCTGAATAATGGCCAAACTCCAGCAAATCAATTTGACTCTTCTAAGCTTGAAAACTATGTTTCTTCTAGTATCGGAAATTTTGTCACTCAGTTCAATATCCCGCAAATTACAGCCCAGGAAACGCAAAAGCTAATCGACAGTTTGTCGTCCTCAAAAGCTACAGGACATGATGCAATAAGTGTCAAAGTGCTAAAACTAGTTTCACCTGTTTTTTCACAACCCCTAACAAGACTTTTCAATTTATCCATAGCAAAGGGGTGCTTTCCTAGTAAATGGAAGGTGGCGCGAGTCACGCCTCTTTTTAAGGATGGGGCGCGTGACAGCCGGGATAATTACAGGCCTATTTCGGTATTGTCTGTACTGTCCAAACTGCTCGAGAAGCATGTAACTGCATCATTTATGAATTATCTTGTAACAAATGGGTTGCTATACGATCTGCAATCGGCGTTCCGGGCGGGGCATTCAACAGAATCTGCCCTGATCAAGCTTACAGATGAAATTCTTTTCAACCTGGATCGAGATGAAGTTACTGGAATGGTATTTGTGGATTTTAGAAAGGCGTTTGACGTTGTTGATCATCAACTGCTACTGACTAAACTACGCCTCTATAGAGTGAGTGATTCCGCACTATCCTGGTTCCAGTCGTACGTTACGGAGAGACTGCAGTTTGTAACTATTGATGGCAAAAGGTCAGATTCTCTACCGATTAAGCAAGGGGTACCACAAGGAAGCGTGTTAGGGCCTGCATTGTTCTTATTATTTGTGAATGATATCCCACTCCATTTATCCAATTCTTCTGTGGATATATACGCCGATGACACTACAATTACTGCAAGTACACACTGGTCTGGTCTCAAATCACTGACCCAGTGTTTAAATAGTGATCTTGATGCGGTAAGCGAGTGGGCGACAAATAATAAAATGTTTATCAACACGACCAAGACGAAATCCCTAATGGTTACAGGAAAGTGTATTGAAAAGAGGCTAGGTGAGGACATCACCTTATGCTTGAACGTTACGCTCGAAAATTCTGTAATTTCTGAGGTCTCTTCCCACAAGCTTCTTGGTGTAACTTTAGACAAGAACATGACTTTCGAGTCACATATCGATGAACTATGTAAAAAACTATCTAAACGCCTAGGTCTTCTTAAGCATATAAGCCCATACCTAAAGCAACGCCAAAGGGAACATTTCTATAATGGAGTTATAAAGCCTACTCTTATGTATGGGAGTATGGTATGGGATAGCTGTAGCGGGGATAGTTTGCAGAGAATACTTAAGCTTCAGAAAAGGGCCGCTCGCATTATTCTTGATGCAGACTGGTTAACACCGTCAATTACGTTATTTAACAATCTAAATTGGCTTCCCTTTATGAAGCAATCATGTATAAAAAGAAACACACTAGTTTATAAGCGTATAAATGCAAACTATTTTACCCCTAGTTACATAGATACACTATTATTAAGGAACTCTGAAATTCACAATAGAGAGACACGCTACTCAAAGCTAAATTTGATATGTCCTAAATACAAAAGGGAAATGAATGGAGGGCGGACTTTCGCAGTCAGGACAATTAAAGAATGGAACTCTATAGATATAAGTATACGTAAGAAAGAGTCAGTAGCTAGTTTTAAACATAGTTTATTTAAATCATTTTTGAGTAAACAGAAAGCCACCATGCTCATCAATATATAAATTTCTATTACTTTTTAAGTAATTATTATAGTAGTTTTCTTTTTTTTTGACTTTCGCAGTTAGGACAATTTAAAAAAATGGAACTCTATAGATATAAGTATACTTATAGTATACCTTTTAAGTAATTATTGTAGTAGCTTTTCTCGTTATCTTTACAATTGTACATAGTTATATCTTAGCATATTTTAATTGTTATTCGAAATTGTATTGTTTTATTCTTATCATAGTGAGGGCCACAGAGTCATCAGTGATTTTACTACTGTAACGTGTTACCCTCTTGAAATAAAGCCTATTATTATTATTATTATTATTATTATAGAAAGATCATTGTTGTAATTGTGTGAATTTCGAATCTTTCGAAATTCATCTCTACTTTGGGCCATCGTGTAATTATTTCAAGATATATAGGTTTAACAGACTTTCTTTTATTTAAATATTTGTATATATATACCTTTTTAAAATGAAACTTTCGTCGAATATGTCTTCGAATACCGGTGTCACAGCGATTTCGCCCCCCCCCCCCCCCCTCCCTCCTCCGTTTGAAATCTAGTGAATCCCCCCTCCCCCCCCCCCCCCCCCCCCGGTCCGGGGGCGAGATCGCAAGTGAGTTGTATTCGTAATTAATTTTATTGAAATCGCCACGCCTCAGAAAATAGAAGCAGTTCATGTCAGTGCTGAATAAATAGTTTTTACTCGGGCTGCCCTTAAAATGCAAGCGTTTTTTGTTTGTTTCATGCAACGAAACTTTGACTTTTGACCAATGCGGTTATTTTTTCTTTGTTCCTATGTATTACATTTCAAGTTCACTACCAATCAGATTGCAATGTGCTGGTCACGTAACACTCTCCAGGTTAATTTCTTTACATAATTTAATACAGTAAATCAAGATGGCCGATCCGCGAGGAAATTTCTCTCTAATTTGGAGTCCCATCTCTCAAATGTAAGCAGTTTAATGTTTTATTTAACTTCACCGTGCGAAAGCCTTCCAACAGGCTCAGGATATTTCAACTGGCGCTCTTGTCGGAGCCGAAGGACCGCGTTTTTTACCCAGATGGCCAGTGATTTTATATGCGACACGACGCCGGACCTGAAGGGGAGTGCATGATCAAACTCAAAGCCAGGATCCAGCTAATCCACACATATCGAATTGGAATTTAGCGTGTTGCTTTGTTGCTGAAACCAAGGCTTCTTCGATAGAAATGGCAAGATGTTGTGTTTTTCTAGGAGGACAAAATATTTCTCGTTTAAGCTTCTCTTTCGCCACGGCTTTGTTATTTGAATCTCTGTGGATTGGTATACTCAAATATACTATGAAGAAGCAAAGACCGATACAACGTAGAATTTTGAAATTAGTGGTACAATATTTCGGCTGGCCACACCAGCCTTCTTCAGGTACAATGAAGAAAATTTACATTGGCGTGTATTTTTGAACTTGATACTGAGCTGTCATAAAACAGATTACAATATGATAGATCGTGAAAAATGTTAAGAACGTGAAAACAGATATCTAGTATGACTCTTCCCGGATGTTAAGGCCATGAGGTTCGAGTGTTCTCGCCTGTGCGATTAAAAACGCTTCTCTGGCCTTACGTATAGAGTCTCTCTTAGAAAATATTTTTTCGATAGGAATAAGTTGCATGTCGTTGGCAGTGTGATTAGGAAAATTAAGAAAATGTTCGGCAACTGTTGTGGGTTTAGATTTGTTGTTAGAGTTATCTATCGTCCGGCGGTGTTCGTTAAATCTGTCTTTTAAGCGTCGTGAAGTTTTGAAGTTTTGGCGCGATTTTCAGTACGCACATTTTCACTATGCACATGTGTGCTTGTGGCTGTAGACCGGACGAAATTACTTGAAGACGTAGAGGAGAAGGTACCCTCTTCCTGCCTTTGCCACATTGATGGGAAATTCAGCGAGGTACTTGGCGTTGAATTATTTGGGAATGGATGTTGAGAGTAACCGCGGAGAGTGTCGAAACTGTTCCTTAAAGGCAGACTGGAACTGTTGTCCAAAAGAAATGGAGCGGGATTTATTACAGACGAAAGTGGTTGGCCCTGAATATTGCAGACAGCCATCTCATTCATCATAGCAGCTGGAACGAAAGGACTTGGGCTTCGAGACATTTCAAGACAGTATAGAGAAGTGGTAATGAATTGTTACAACTGTGCTCGTATATATTGCTGTTAGAAACCAGAGAATACAGTATTTTGAGATCACCGCTTGTCAATTTTTAGCCGTCAATGCAGCAACGCATTTTATAGGTTGAACAACGAAATCCAATTACTTTTACTTGCCTAGCGCAGCCCTAGCGTGGTACAGACCAGGCTTGAGCTACGCTTCGGTCTCTTTGTAGTTTTATTTACCTAGGCATCGGTTTACCATTAAGCAGAAGCTGCTGTGCTTGGTCGGTCACATTCGCTAGCGTGCTAGGAATGTGCTAGGTAAACAGAAATGAGCCAAGCAAGCACGGTTCTAGCGCGAGTCTGACCGCAGCATTAGTCTCACCTATATATTGTAGATTGCAGCGGTTACATTGAATCATGTAGATTAGATTTTTGGTGTTACAGGTCAGGTTAATTGATAGAGCGCGTTTCACCGGTAGCAAAGAAAGTATAGTTAGTAAGTCCGTCAGAAATGTAAGGGCAAGTGGCGCAGTTCTTCCTACAACGGAACGAGCCAGGTGGGAGTTGGAGCTGGGAATTAGTCGAGTTAGAAGGTTTGTGTATTTTAGGTAGAATGTAGAAGCGTCCTGGTTTAACATCAGTTTGTATTAAGTATTGTCTCGTCTTGTCATTGATAGAGTTGTCAGTGTACATTCTGTTGACATACACTGTAATGCGTTCTTGTATGTTAGAAGTTATGTCTTCGTTAAGTTGTCGTTAAAATTTGGCGTTATTAAGCTGTCTTTTGCATTCGTCGATGTACCAAGATTTGTCCATAACTACAGTGCCGGAACCTTTGTCAGCGGGTTTAATAATGATGTCATGTCGTTGCTTCAGTCGGTGTACAGCTTGTCGTTCTGTGGCAGTAAGGTTATCACGAATTTTGTTAGGTTTACAAGTTGTTATGTCTAGTTTTACAGCGTCTAAAAAAGTATTAAGAGCCGGTTCTCTGTCGACTGGAGGGTTCCAAGTACTTTTGTTATAGAATGGAGTATTTTGTTCTGTGGCGTTGTTAGGGTTATTGCTGTTATTGTCATAAAAATATTCAGCTAGTCGCATGCGTCGTGAAAAGTCGTAGATGTCGGCTGACACTTCCGGCCAATTGATATGTCGAGGTGTGGGACAGAAAGTGAGTCCACGCGAAAGAACAGATATCTCGTCGGTCGAAAGAGGAGAATTAGAAAGATTAATAACAGAAGTGCTATCTAGTTGAATGTTAGCAGGTTTAGTTTTGCGTCGAGTACGTCTTCGTTTGGGAGGCGGAACATTAGAATGAGTGGAGTTAGTGGTATCGTGCGGAGCGTTGGATGCTCAAGAGCAAAGCTGAGAGGGAAAGTGAAGCTGAACAGTGTCTTGTCACGTCAAGAAAGTACGGTGAGGTTGAAATCATTGCGTGTTTATATCTGCATTTCTTTGTCATTTTTTTTGCGATAGTCAGTGTACTTTTTTATATCCAGTGTTATCCTTCTGATCATGATTATATACGTCAATCTCTGGAAGAATGCAGACATGCCAGTAGAAGATAACTGCAAATTTTATTAAGTCGAAGAACCGGACATGAACGTACATAATCACATGTACACAGAGACGTGCTGCAATTAACCCTTTCACTCCCGTGGGATTTTGACTGATTTTTGGCTCTTTCTAGACTGTAAAGAACCCTCCCCCTAAGTAAACTGTAGTCATTGTTACCATGGAATTTTCATCTGACCAACAATACTGGGGGCTCAATTTTTTTTGTCGGCCATTTTGGATACGTTGACGTCGCATTGCTACGGAGCTGAAGGGAAGTTTGTTTGGGGGAAAACAGAATTTAAGGCTTTTTAATGCATTTTTTTTTCATTTTTAGAGTGCTGGAGGACATCATTAAGTCTGATGAGAGCTTGAATCAGTACTTTCTCGAAGAACTGAGTCTGTGCCTGCTATTGTGATAGAGAAAGAGCCTCATTTTCCACTCGTGAATGGGCCAGGACGTCTTCTGTCACTTTAGCGTGAGCTTTATAAATGGAGGTCTGGAGCCACCTATCATAGCTTTTTTGGAATATTGGACAACATTTACTTGCCATTGATTCCAATATGAAGCTATTAGGTCGAAATGGCTTTAGACTTCTTCTATATTTTGAAGAATGAAGATGGGGGAAGGGCCATGCCGCTGTTTGGTAGGATTTCCCAGCATGCTTTGCGGTCGTTATGGATGAATTTAGCTTGCCGTGAAGTGCTTGTGGACAGAATGGCTTGGTTCTGGGCAAGTTTAGGTGTTGGGAGACAGAAAGTGAGGTTAGTGCAAACATGAAACTCTAAATGTTATGTGAAATATGCATTTTTGAGAGAAAATGTAGAATCTGAGGAGAAATAATTATTTTTGAAAGTGCTATTTTAGTCTTTTTTTCTGAAATGAAATAATGTCAACTATAGTTAACTTATGCAAAGAAAGGAGGATTTAGATGAAATTATTCATTTTTAACATGCCTAATGCAGATCAATAGGATCATTGGTCTATATATACATTAAGGTGTGTGGGAATCTCAGGGCATTGCTCTTTGAACTTAGTCAGATTTAAACCCTCAAAGCAAGTAACCAGTAATAGTGCCATATGGCACTCTTGGGAGTGAAAGGGTTAACACTCATTGTCATATAAAACTAGTCGCAAGTACATCTTAATTACTTAAACGAATTTTAGGAAAAAGCAAAAAAGTGAGGCGAGTTAGAAAACAAAGCCGTAAGGACGGAGAAGAGAAATATCAGAGATTTTTTTAAAAAATTGAGAAATAATTTATTTGTAAAATCACGTAGGGTAACTAAAAGCCAAAGCGAACCAGAGGAAAATGTAAATTTCATGCTACAGTATCTCCAATCATTTCACATACCCGAGCAGTTCTATCCAAAAATCTGAATCATAAAAAGAATCACTGCAAAACATGCTGTCTTATTCGATGTCAATTTTATTTTAATAGAATTGGATTAATTTTATCTGAACAAAATTTGGCCCATCACAGAAGCAGTAAGCTCAGTGGTTAAGTGTCAGTCTGTTGTGCAGGAGGTAGTCAGAGTTCAAATCCAGGTAGGACCTTAAAATAACTGGTACTGCATGCCTTTGCTCTGACATCTGCAAATGGTTCTAAAAGCTTTGTGTCTTCTTGGATCACAATGTTAAATTGTAGGCCAACACTGAGAATGCAACCAAATCTCTGGTAGTGACCACCCTCAAGTGTAGTAGAATTATATAGTCATATAGATATAGAGTAAATGAATTTGTCCCCGATTATAGCAATACCATGCTAAATACATTGACTCTCTCCTCTGTTAGTAGTAGTAGTAGTAGTACTAGTTCCCTTGGTGCCACTATATACATTTTATATATTATAAATATACAGGCTAAATCTAGTAGATTACATACTACATAAAACATAATAATGACTGCTGCCTTAAAAAATCTTTTTTATTGTTGTTGTAAATGGATGGGTAAATAATGCATGTATCTGCAGCTTCCATCAGGGGTGGATCCATGGGAACCTAAGTGTCAGAATTAATTGTTTGTTGCCCATTGGTTGGGGAAGGGGTGGGAAGCTTACTTTGGTTCATGAAATAGGAACCAAGGGGACCGACCTTGTATGAATTTTTACTAATATTTACTAATTGCTAACGGCCACTCCTAAAGACTGCTAAATTCAGCTAATAATTCTTCCCTTTGGCTATTATTACTAAGAGGATTTCAAATCAAAGTGTATTTCATCTTCAATCTCATGTGGCCCGAGTGAAAGCTCAGATGGGCTCTTGTTTTTTTATCAATTTAATCAGCTCATCAAAAATCGTACACATTTTTCTGTGGAGATTTGTTTATGGAGATAATAATTCTCACATTTCATTTATTTTGTACAGTTGTTACATGAAATACACGTTTTATTTATAAGTATTTACTAGTGGCTTGATAAAGTGAACATAAGTATTTCTACAGCGATTCGACGCTTTTGCGTTTTCTTAGTTAGATCATTATGGTTTTCATTAATGTAAAATCATCAGACTATCTCGCAGTTGTTCCCAAATATGAGTTCCACTCGCTACAAGCTAAGGTAAGTTATAAAACTTCCCGCCGTTTTAGATCTTTATTAGTTATCAGGGCGTAGCCAGATGGGGGCCGCGCTCCCCCACCCCCCTCCCCCTTATCGTTAAAAAGCGCAACTGAAAAGTAGCGTCACAGTAACGCACCTATAAATAAGCTAAGTGATTTACCGGGAGTCAGTGAACAATGCGATAGTCTTACTGGAAAAGGTTGGTGACTGAAAACTGAGATGTACCTGAATAGACGAGATTGGTGCGAACGACCGCGTTCTCTATGTAAAATAGTACTGCAGTCGCGAAATTCGTGAGTTTGGTGGAGTGCTTCCTCCCCTCCCTGCAAAATGCTGGCTACGCCCCTGGTTATTAGCTTGTTTATTCAGGAAGTTTTCTTTTACGAGTTATCAATTGAAAACAGAACAAAATACGCGAGTCGGTAACACTTCCTCGTTATTCGGGAAAGTCTTTTCAAAGTAGGCGGATTTACGGGTTATCAAAATCTTTATGTATCCACAATAATTAGATCCGATCTACCGATGTTGGCTTCAGACAAGAAATACTAACAACTGATCATTCGAAGATTGACGAAGGGATTCCTTGTCGGGTTTCTTGTTGCACTGCTCGCGCCAATAAAAATTGCAGCGTTTACCGTAGCTACCTACAAAAACTCTGAATTTCTAACGAGACCTGAAACAACCATGGGGGCTGATCAAAGCCAGGTCCTGGCTAATCCACAGATCGAATTGGACTTTAGCGTGTTGGTTTTTGCGGAGGGAGGAAAACCGGACAACCCGGAGAAAAACCCTCGGAGCAAGGGCGAGATACCAACAAACTCAACTCACGAATTTTGTTGAAGAAAAGTCAAGCATGAAATTAAAAATAAAATTGAATTTCATGCCTTACACATTACACCTAATTTCAATGTAGTGCGAAGTTTTGGATTTTTTTGTCGTTCGACATTGTTATTCTACACACGTCTCTCGACGGTAGGCTTGTAGGTAGCCAGCGAACCCAAATGGCATGTTTATAACCTTAAAACTTTGTTGTCCATAAGTTTTTCTGTGAGTTTGACATCCCTTTTACAATCGTTGTGCCAGAGCTAGCTACTGCACCGAGTTTGTAAACAGATATCGCGGTAGATTGTTTTTTAAAAGCACTGAGACATCCAAAAGTATACTGTCTTTACGGGTCTAGAGGGAAGCTATTAATTATTATACAAAGCCCGCCGAACACAAGAGCTATCAGCTTTATAGCCAACGGGCATGAAATGTCGTTTACTAAGCTCGTGTGCGGCGACTTTTGTGGAGATTTTCGCCTCAATTGACCGTGAGGAACATATCCATCGTGTTTGGTATTTTGAGTCTTTTGAGGCGAGAAACCGCTGAACAGAGCTAACAGCTTAGCTTGGCGTAATGTATTGACCAATGAAGACGCTCAACGCTCTCACGTGATCGTCCAGCGAAGTAATAATGTACTTAGCTAAGGAGATAGCTTAGTGAAATTCACCGTGAAACAGCGCTTGAGCTGACAGCTTAAAGTGCATATAAGCCCTGGCTATATATAATTATCTTTCTTACGAAGAGACTATAGGCCATAGACAAAGGATTCCGGAATAAAAAGTTGATTTGATTTATTTGTCATGGTCTATTGGCCGTTCAAAGTTTCCCAAAAACGGGTCTTGGGTTGCCTGTAGACGAAAATCAACCGCGCTAGAGCGCTTTACAAAATTGGCTCTGGGTCTAGTTTGACGTCATCAACAGAACACGCTCGATGCGCTATTGCATGAAAGGCCTTGCCGAATAAAGCTTTTCCAAACGTTTAGCGCTATATTATCAGCTCGGTTATCTATTCAATAACGTTTTTAATAAAACCGCGAAGAGACGAGTTCTGTTGATGACGTCACGTTTTATTCTCGTCCCAGTCCCCGAAAGTGCGCGGAAATTATTCTACATTTGGAAGTTTAGTCGCTAAAAAAATTATGAAAACATTTTTATTTAGAAATTTCGGAATTTTTCTCTTCCTTTTAAAGTCTAAGCTTTAAAAAAAAACACGCATAATTGGCCAGGGCTTATATGCACTTTAACAAACAATCTCTCGTGCCCGTTGGCTCTCCTTTGCGACGGCGGGCTTAACAATCAGTCCGAAACGCACGCTCTGATTGGTCAAGAGCCGTTATTAGAAGACACACACATGGATGACGTCACGATGCATTTGACTGGATATTTTCATAGGTTTTAGTTTGCGATTATTACTGATATAAAACAAATAGATTCCTCGACTGCGTCTCGTGGCGCACTCCTTTGTTCTCTTCACGTTGTGACGTCATCTGTACATCTATAAGAGAACAGACGCACGGCAGAATGGAATCTATATTTATTAAATATGAAGTCTGTACTCCCCCTTATCGAAAATTCCTTGATCCATCGTTGCTGATTAATACCTTAGCTAGTATCACTGAACGTACATCACTCGTTTTGTTTTCTTATCAGTAACAATAATCCTACCATCTGCAAGCACTGCTAAGTAGAAAGGTCGTCCAATGTTCTCTTTCGTCTTACCCACAAAACGGCCGTCTAGTGTGAACTTCTGAATACGATGATTACCGTAATCACATACAAGTAAGTTACCATCATTGTCGATAGCAAGACCACGTGAGTCACAGAGCACACAATCTCCACTTCCTCGTCTTCCTATTACATATCTCCTGGTCGCTGTGTTATCTTGCTGGTCAAACACATGAATGACAGGATTATTTAAGTAAGATACAATGAACAGCTCACCATAAGCTATAGTGCTGAATGGATACATCGTCTTCTCATCTCGTTCTAAACCGAACTGAAATAGATAAGTTCCGTCTCCTGTAAACACTTGAACGCGGTGATTCTCACAGTCACTGACAATAATACGTCCTTGTTCATCTACATGTACTCCCAATGGACAACTGAACTCTCCCCTACCCTGACCTGGTCTACCAAAGCACTTTAAGGACTTTCCAGTTGTGCTATCAAATATCTGTATCCTGTGATTGGACTGATCTGCTATCACCACGTCATTGTCGTTTAGGAATGCTATACCATCAGGATTACTAAGTTGTCCACTGCCTCGCCCCTTACTACCAAACCTATTTAGTAGCACACCCTCCATATTGAATACAGCTACACAGTGGAACTTCCAGTCAGTTATAGCAATCCTGGTATTACCTTTATTAACTGAGATACCAGTAGGATCTAACAGAGGCTCGGCCAACCCTTTCATAACAAACTCTCCAGTAATCTTCAGCTGTTGTTGTTTCACGTCCATCACCAGCGGGCTATTGGACACACGTTTACCGTTAATCTTCACATCAGCTGTGAATTGTCCCGGTACCTTGGGAGTGAATTCCACTTCATATTTCTCACCAATCCTTTCTGATACTTTTAGCAGTTTCACATCCTCTTTAGGGCTGATGTTTACCTCTATAACATCGTCAGGGTCATTGTTTGGTTCTCCCGCAGAGTTTTTAGTAAACACGCTCAGCTTTACACCACACTGTGCTTGAAGTTTTGATTCCACCTGTACTGTGCTCTTTACTGGGTCTGTAGCTTTTGTTTTTGATAAAGAACCGAGGCCTACTTCTCGTAGTATAGTAGTCCCCTCACTAGGAACAAATATGACCCTAGAGTTGATCTTGGTCCAGTCTTTTTCAATGGCGATAAGGTCCTCGGATGTATTTTGTACTTTACTGGTCATTATTAGATGTGCTGAGCCATATTCAAGCAGCTTGGAGACGTGCTCACTGACACTGCTAGTTTGATGAAGTAACGACTCTTGCTCGGCTTTCTTTGTGATTACTATTTGCACCTCTTCATCTATCTGTCTCATCAAATCTCTCTTGTTTTGTTCAATGAAGGCAATCAGTTCTTCGGCTGCTTTCATCACATTTATTTTCGTTTCTTCGGCGGTTGCCTTTATCTTGCAGACGGTTTCTTCTAAAACCTTGTAGTTCGTCTGTTCTTCTGTTTCTTTTTTCTTCAAACGTTGAAGTCGCTCATACAAAATCAACTTTAGCATTTCCGATTTCGCTTCTATGTCTACAAGGTCATGCCCACCTTGATGGTCCTCTAGAATACATTTCTGACATACACAGCTCTCACATGTGTTACAGTAAAACTGCAAGATGTCTTCGCTGTGTGGTGGCCTCTCACAGTTCGACTGGCGACGAATGAGGACATTATAATCTTCCGCTTGAAGTTCTGTTAGATTAACAAGTTGATGTCCTCCCATAAATAGATTATGAACATTCAAGCATTGCTCGCAAAGATAACGAGCACAGTTCAAGCAGTGTGATGTTAATCGCTTTTGCTTTTTACAAACTGAGCAGTTTACTCCAGAGCTCGCTTCAGTAGATGTTACGATAGACAAGACTTCAAGAATACGTGAGTGAAAGTTGCTCGACTCCAGAGAATCGAAGTCGCTACACTGCGGTAGATGAATCTTCACCTGGCACAAAGGACAACTGACAGTTTTTCCTTCATCCTTCAGTTCGGCGTGTTCAGCCAGACAATTCTTACAGAATGTGTGGAAGCATTTCAGAATCTTTGGCTCCTTCAGGGTCTCATAACACAACGAGCACTTAGTTAGACTAGTTAGTGACTCCATTGTAGCTCAAAGCGAAGGTTACTTAATATGAATACCAATTGCTTACGTATTTCTAGGAACTCATGATATGAATATGAAATCACTTCCAAGAAATCCTGTCATTTGATTGACGTCATTGTGATCTGTTGACCTCTTTATAATTGTCAGAAATATATTCCATTGCAATACCGCCTGTCAAGCTAGTAAAACTTCATACAAACTACAAGAAATTTTTGAGCAACTCAACTGTTTGTTGCTCTAATTTGGTGTCGAGTGCGCATTTCTGAGAAGAAATCAGTTGGAGAAGTAAAAAATATTGATTACAGCTTGTAACGACTTATCATTTGTAGAATGAAGAAAGCCATTTGCAATTTCTTCTACAGATGTATGAAAGAATCGGAGTGTTTTGAATGTTGATTTACCCGTACATCCGAGAAATAAAGTTTGACTGAGTAAATTGCTAGAAACGTGAATAGACCACTATCTGTCTTATGTATACAGGGCCGTAGCATGCCCTGAAAAACTGGGGGGGCACAAAGTCATTTCGCAACCTAACCCCTGGGTTTCCGAGGGGGCCAGGTACCTTGTTTGTTTGTTTTTGGAAAACATTTGGGGGGGCACGAGCCCCCCCGGCCTCTAAGGGCGCTACGGCCCTGTGTATACTAGTTATCCTAGTGTTAATTTTAGATTAATTTAGTCTATTTTTAGGATTTAGATTTACTTTAGATTAAATACGTACTTCAGTAGCATGTATGTAATCATGAGGCAGGTAAGCAAGTAGGCGTTTTAATGCGACTACGTAATCTCATACCTACACAAGCCAGCTTCAGATCAAGAAATCTGCTATACTACCACAGCTTACTTACTGCCATACTAGATCGAGTACAGGAGCCTGGAGAGGGCCCCGGAGAGGGCACTGCGCGCAGTATATTGCAACAGATATATGATTTACAAACGGACTGCTAGAAACTGCCAGGCTTCCTACTCTCTAAAAGAGAAGACTTCAAGATATAATAATTTTCATGTACAAAGTCAAAAACAACCTGGGTCCCTGTTACATTCAAGAGCTATTTACACTGAGTAACATTAGTACCTATATATAACTTAAGAAATGCATGCGCAGACTTTAAAATCCCTAGGCTCAATACAGTAACCTATGGGAAACATAGCATCAGATATTATATTATGGTCTAAATTGGACACTAAATTTAAGGTACTACCTAGTTTAAAAAACTTCCGTAAGTGTATAAGAAAGCTAGATGTCGCTGACCAGTTTACAGACAAGTGCAAGAATTGTTTCCTATGCACTAATTAGATTAAAATTAAAAATAATAATTACGTAATAGATAAAGAATTCGTGGCCGATCATTATCCGATTAACCAACTCGAGCTGAAAGTGAGCGTTTGTAAATCGGACAAAGATCGGCCACGAATTCTTTATCTTACTTATCAAACGTCTAGATGTAGAGAGCCCCGTTTTCAGTTAATTTGGCGATACGACTTAAGTTTATGTAAATCAGGACGAAATCTGTATTAGATTTAAAGATCACTTATCGGTCGGTGATTTCCTTTGTTTTTGCTTCATGAATTATTAATGAATTTGGTAACTACATTTAGCCTACAACCCCTGCCATTTAAGTCGGACCTCTTTAGCAATTTCCGGCTATTTTGAACATTAGCTCCTCCATATCTGGCCTCATAAGAAATAGACAGTTTGAATAGAATAGAAATAGTTTGCACCTGAATGGCTTCCCGCGTCAACGCCAAAATCTGATTGGTCTAAATGGATAGGATGACGAAGCAAGATCTAGAGCCAGTGAGATACAGGTGCATTTGCAGCTCGCCAGAGGTCGTTTGCACCCGATACACGCGCGTTTTCACGAGGGCGGTTCTATATTTGGACGCGTATTTTGCTCATATTTTAAAACTACTTTGAATGCTTCTCAGCCTCGCAACACCCAACTGAGGGCGGGAGGGATGCGCTGATTAGCTAATTCTTGACACCTTTGTTCTTCTTTGCCCTAATAGCACAGTTTCGACATACAGCTATTTCATAACACGTTGTCCGTCAATTTGACTCAAACCTACGCGATCAGACCCAAAGGGAGTATGGGATAGGATAGCAGATTTAAATTCTGAAATCGTCAAGTGAAGTCCTGTCATATTGTTGGTTGCTTGATTTAAAATGCACAAATGTATCGTTTGCCGTAAATCGACCTTGTACCAGCTTCTACCCAGGCTCCCTTTCGGTCTAGACGCGAAGCCTTAAGTCAAATTCACCGACATCCCGGCTATTGAATATCTATGTGCTTCCCTCGTCGCGTACACAATTTTCAACGAGGCACCGCGATAAATTATATTTATTCTATTCTCCGAGAATAGAATAGATCAGAAAGTCTCGGTTTACGGAATAATCTATTTTTAGAAAACTATACTCGCTTAATCGATACCCAAGCGTATTGCACCTAATAGACCCTTTCAGCTTGCCTGTTCGTTGCCCCATTTCAGACCACGTGATAGTTCTCCAGAGGATTCAGTGCTTTGTTTTCCAATTATAGAAGTTGGTACATTTCCTCTTGGGATACAGAAAAACTAAAACATTACTCAAGGGAAAAGTCACATGGTCTGAAATGGGGCAACAAACAGGCAATCTGAAAGGGTCTATTGGTGGGTTGCAACCCAATCCCCAGAGATTCAAATAACAAAGACGCGGCCGCCATGTTGAATGAACTAACAAGAGAAGCTAACGAGGAATCTTTTGTTATTGTCATCGAACATGGCGGCCATGACGTCACATGCAACCCAGCAATTGCACTAGCAACTCTAACTCGTGCAAAACATGAAAGGCTTTGTTCTAATGAGAGAACTAATTTTGTGTTTACTGAAAAGAAACATGGCTGCCATTGTTTTCCCATGAGCGTCGTTCTAAAAATAGATTATACCTTAAACTGTGATGGGCCGCGTTTCATTGCTTATCGAGACTTCTTATGACTTATGAATAGATTTATTTTCTCGCAGAGCCTTATAACGTGGCGAGTGAAACCTAATATCGACAGTAGTCTGTTCATGCAAATCATCAATTCGAGCTCCAAATACATTTCCTTTCCTGACTTAGAATCTAAACGTTTGAATAAATCGTTTTAAATTTTTAATGAAATATGTAGGTGTATAGGACATTTACAGGCCAGGTCATTCCTTGGTAAATTAAAAAGACCCCTTTGGGCAGATATACTTAATTTACAAAATTAATGATTATCGTTGATTATTAGACAATTGGAACTAGCAGGTAGGGATGTTTCTTTTTCATGGGTATTCGCCGTAGAGTTCATCATTGTGAAAATAAGCTACAGAAACCTTGACATCTCCACACAGCACCAGACTCGTACCCAGTCGTTACTAAGTTACAATTGGTGGCGCGGTATTAAGCTAGCAAGCGCGCGGGGTGTCACGGGAAGTCGCGCAAAGGATCAGGGGAAGGGCGAGGGGAAAGTACTTTCATTTTTACCGTCCGTCCCGTGACACACCGCGCGCTTTCTAGATTTGTACCGCGCCGCCATAGTAACGACTGGGAACGAGTCTGAACACAACATCTCAGACAGACAGATATACAGACATACTTTATTTATACACGGTTAAAAACATCAGTACAAAAACAGTATATAAATCAATATACACAATCTAAAAACAGTACATAACTCAATAAAAACTGGTTTACATGTTTGCCGTGTGGGAGTCCGGTGATGAGAATAGGTCGTCAACGCCCCTCTTGAAACAGGAGAGGGACGTTAATGTTCTCAGTTTATTGGGAAGCCCGTTACATAAGGCAGCTCCAGAATAGCTAAAGCTGCGTTTTAGGTAGTCAGTTTTTGGCTTTGGTAGTTGTAATTTGTTGTGAGAATCTCTCATGTCGTAACTTGAGTGTCGATAGGAAAACATCTCTTGCAAATATGCTGGAGTGCGATTGTTTAAGGTTTTGTACATGACATGTGCTTTCTGCTTTGTTCGTGCAAATGCAATTTTATTCCAACCAAGCATATTGAGTAATGGAGCCAGCGAAGCAAAATTCTGGTTTGCAAAAAGGCGATTCGCATGATGAGTGTGTCCTTTGTTGCTCTAATATAGACTACTGTCAGATGTAGTAGAATAGACTAGCCGCGGGCACCCCTAACGTAGCTATACTTGTTGTACACCGCGGCAAAACGTCACCCATTTGATACTTACAATCTGAGAGAAAGATCTTTTAATATATGGACCTCATGAACTCCAAACTTCATAAGAAGAGATCTTCTATTGGTAAGAATGCTTTTTGTTTAGCTTTGCGTATACGTCCTAATCAACCTCACTCAAGTCACTCTAATTCTCCTAATTCGCCACACAATAACCCCAGTACCACATCTAATAATCCAGCTATACTTCACAAACGCCATAGACGCAAAAAGCCACATAATCCCAAACGTTACTGGAGAAAAAAATATTCTAACATTCGCCTTGACACTAATTCTGTGATTAATCTTTCTAATACACAGCTAACTAGCGATGAATTACAACTTTTAGCTAGAGGTTTGACCTTTTGCCCCACTCCCCAACATATTAATTGGACCGAAGTTAAAGCTGACATTCATGATTTTTCACGTTGCATGCGCCTCTTAGAATTCTTTCACGATCACACATTTAATACTGAACCTAATCCGTTCCACGTTAAAAGTAATTGGACTCCGCCTCCTAACAGAGTTTCTGCCTTAGACGCTTTTTTAACTGCTGTGGAACAGGACATTTTAACCACCAAACCTAAACGTATTCGTGACAACCTTACGCCCCGCGAACAACAAGCCTCACAGACACTTAAAAGACGCACTGACATAATAATTAAACCAGCCGAAAAGGATCAGGTACCGTAATTATGGACACAGTCTCGTACATTAATGAATGTGTAAGACAACTTACTGACGCTAATTTTTACGAAGAACAAGATAACGACATTACCGACCACATTAATAAACGCGTACAGATATACGTCAAACGCATGCAACAAGATAATATCATTGATGACAACACTCGACGTTACCTCATACAAACAGACCCTAAACCTGGACGCTTTTACATATTGCCTAAAATCCACAAACCTGGTAACCCCGGACGACCCATTATATCCAGTAACAATCACCCCACAGAACGTATTTCACACTTTGTCGACTTCCACCTTAAACCTCTTGTTGCCGAAACTCCATCATTCATTAAGGACACATCCCATTTTCTTAAGTAACAGTCCGCGCAAGAGGTAGGCACAATTCTATTGTTCAGATGCAATTTGCTTCCCCACTTTAGTATTTTCTGTTTTTCATACTGACAACTCATCAACCCTTAAATAATAAATTTCTGAAATTAAATCCACTGAAATGCATTTTAAAGGTACAGTTCTTTTGTGTGAAAACATTTTGTCCAATCAGAAGAGTACAAAACAATAACCAAGGAAACATTCAATTTAAAAATGTTCCCCATATTGAAAGTTCGTCATATTGAAAGTTATGCGAGTTTTCACTAGATGCAATTCAAATCTGTTTACAAAATGAGAAGAAAAAAAATTCTTCTTCGTCTAAGCCAATGAGGTGGAAGATTGAAACAATACCACAATTAGCACCTTTTTACATTCCATGCATAACATATGCCTACCTCTTGCGCGGACACTCAATAACCTTGGTAACCTCCCAGACTATCCTAGTAACACTAGACGTATCATCATTATATACTAACATTCCACATAATGAAGGAATTGACGCCTGTCGCCACTTCCTTAATAAACGTACTAACCAATCTGCTTTACACACTGAAACTCTTTGTGATCTCATCAGAATGATTCTTTCTATTAATATTTTTCATTTTAATAACAAACATTTTTTACAAACACACGGTACCGCCATGGGCACCAGAATGGCACCCTCTTATGCTAATCTCTTTCTAGCTAAATTTGAAGATAACGCCGGCACTCTCTCACGCACCCCACCAGCCTTACTGCTGGTGGAGATACATTGATGACATATTCATAATCTGGACCCACACGCTTGACCAACTTACAGAATTTGTCACCTATCTCAACGGTATCCACGCCACCATTAAATGTACTTCCTCTCATTCTTCTTCTACATTCCTTTTTTGGACGTTAATGTCGGCCTTCACAACGGTCACATTGCTACAGATCTCTATACTAAACCTACTGATAAACATCAATATCTATTGCACTCTTCATGTCATCCTAACCACACCAAACGCGCCATACCTTTCAGCCTTGCTCTCAGACTTCGTCGTATCTGTTCTTCTAATGAAACTTTCATCTCACGCACTAATTAACTTAAATCGTATCTCAATAAACGAGGATATAACCGTAATTTTCTTAACAAAGAAATAGATCGTGTCAATAACATAACCCGCACCGAAGCACTAGAGCCTAAACAAACTAACAACCAATCTAACCGAGTACCCCTCGTTATAACTATAACCCTGCTTTACCCTCTTGTTCTCCCATTATGCACAAACATTTTAACATATTGTTGTCTTCTAATCGATGCAAAAATATATTTACATCTGTACCTCTAGTCGCTTATCGACGTAATAATAACCTTCGTGATATTTTAGTCAGAGCTAAACTAACAACTAACAAACCTAATAACGATCCTCCCGGTTCTTTTCGTTGTGGCACTAATTGTTTAACTTGTAAATACATTGACAATGGCCAAAATAATTACACTTTCCACTCTACTGGCGAATTAAGAGCTATTAAACACCACATTAACTGTAATTCAAAAAACCTCATTTACATGGCCAATGTAAACGTTGTAATATTCAATATATCGGAGAAACCAAACGCCGCCTTAAAGACCGCTTTAACGAACACCGCCGTACAGTAGATAATCCTTCTAACACATCCAAACCCACTGCCGTTTCAGAACATTTTCTAACTAATAATCATTTACCTACTGATATGCAGTTAATTCCACTAGAACTTGTTTTTTCTCAGCGAGACAGTATACGCAAGGCGCGCGAAGCGTATCTTATCGATAGAGGTCAAACTCTTGAACCTCTAGGTATGAATAAACGTGATGCCGGACTTAACGCACAACGGACGTTTAGGGGGGAGAGGGGGTAAGGGCATGGACGTTAGTGTGGGGCATTTAGAACAAACACTTTTTCATCAATAGAAGTACATTTTTTTATCAAACGTTTCCAGTCAAGTAGATTTACATTAGAGCGCAATTTCTGTTGAATTTCTCGGAAATTTCAACAAGGTCTTTTGATTACAAGTATCATGAAATACCTCAAACCTCCAGGTAGTGAAATTCAGTTTTATAGTCGTGTGGATAATGAGTATTTTAGTCAAGATCCGAAATGAGCTCGTACTGGAATTCGAGGTACTGAAAGCTTGTTTTATACTTTGTTTATAAGTGAACTCCCGTGTATTTCATTACTGTTTTTCCTGACCTTATAAAAGCATAAAACAATGGGTGGACGTTAAAGGGGAGGGGGGGAGGGGGTCTGACCTTAACGTCCGTTGTGCGTTAAGCGGGGCATTTCGAATATGTCGACGGCTATCCAGTCCTTCCGTCCAGATCATAAAAATATCATCGATGTATCGTAGCCAGGTGTGAGGTTGAAATGGGGCTTTTTCAAGGGCATTAGCTTCGAAATAGCCAAGAAACAGGTTAGCGAAAGAAGGCCGTACCGTGGATTTGAAGGTAATGGTTGTCATTAAAAGAAAAGTTATTCATGGTAAGAATCATGCGAGTAAGGTCACAGAGTGTGCCAGTAGGAATGGTTATATGAGTGCGAGTACGCAAAAAATTATCACAGGCGTTAATGCCTTCATTATGGTAGCCTTTAGACGTACCACCAACCTGCGTGACCTACTCGTTAAAGCTGAACTCCCTTCTAACTCGACTAATTCCCAGCTCCAACTCCCACCTGGCTCGTTCCGTTGTAAGAAGAACTGCGCCACTTGCCCTTACATTTCTGACGGACGTACTAACTATACTCTCTTTGCCACCTGTGAAACGCGCTCTATCAAATTTAATCTGACCTGTAACACCAAAAATCTAATCTACATGATTCAATGTAACCGCTGCAATCTACAATATATAGGTGAGACTAAACGACGCTTAAAAGACAGATTTAACGAACACCGCCGGACGATAGATAACTCTAACAATAAATCTAAACCCACAACAGCTGCCGAACAGTTGTCTATCATATTGTAATCTGTTTTATGACAGCTCAGTATCACGTTCAAAAATACACGCCAATGTAAATTTTCTTCATTGTACCTGAAGAAGGCTGGTGTGGCCGCCGAAATATTGTACCACTAATTTCAAAATTCTACGTTGTATCGGTCTTTGCTTCTTCAAAAAAATGGGCAGCTGAAAAAGGGTTGGTTATATGGGGAAAGGTCAAACATTCCATACTTAGTCTGGTGAGGGTTATATATTTTTGGACTTTGATTTCAGTCCCCATCCCCTCCCCCCTGCTATTTCTGACCAGTCCGTAATTTGTAAATTCAATTATTGGCCATTCAGAAACTGTCAGTCAAAAACTATTAAGAGCTATTTTTGAGAACTATTCAATAAACTATTAAATGGTGATGAGCATGAAAAGGAATTTAAATTGTTATGTGCCAAAATAAAAATGCAATGTATTTACAGTGCTTCAAGTGCAACTGATAATAAGACCCAGTCCCCGACTTCCGCTCTTCCAACACACGATCACAGTTTCAGCGATAAAGAAAGTTACCTAGAAGCTTAACTATAAATATTTTCCTCTAGTGTAAATACCCAAGGTATATAACAAAAAAATAGAAATCGGATTGCTTGTTGGCTGTAAATCGAGCTCGGATTTCTTTTGTTGTCACCACAATGGCGGCAGTCGCTCGATCATAAGCAAAGTTCGACTGGTGATTTCAACACTTTGGCAAGTGAATTTTTCCAGATCGTTATTATCATTATCTAAACCAATCATTGTACTATTCGAAACTGACCATAGTAACTCAAAATCGACAAACAATGCCGCTTGGTGGGATTCAAACAATCCTCTGCTTCGCACAATTTTCTATTTTCGTGCATCCCGCGGGACTATCCCGCGGGATTTTCCCGCGGGATTTTCCCGTGGAAAATTCTCTTACAATAATCCAAATTTAGACAGCATTACCTTATATAGATTTTCCTCAGGGGGGGGTGTGAGTAAAACCATGGTAAAATTCAATGGCAGGTTAAATCTTCCAAAACAGACGTTTTTCTGAGCAGAACGTCGGGCGCGTGCCTCGGTTTCTGAGTTCGACAAGAATAGTAACGGTCGCATTCATGTCAGAGGACTTTTCCCCGGAAAATAACCAAAAAATAACCAAAAAACCTGTCCTTTTGGTCCGCAGGTTTTTAGAATTGAAAAAATCCTGCACTTGGATTTCATTTTTTCTGATTAGTTCTTGCAATTAAAGAAATATTGACCACTTTAGTTTTGTTATCGAGCGCGGGAAAACGTCAATTCGTTCGTTTATAACAGCTACAGTGGAAAAACTCTTTATTCGTGATCATTCTGAAAGAAATTTGAAAGTCAGATATTCGGCTCAAAGTCAGAAAGTGACAAATTTATTGCGCATGCGCGAGCGCCATTTCTGGCAATGTCCATTTTAATGAGGAAATCCTTTTCCAACCAATAGGAATAGCCGAACACAAAAGCTGCGAAACTGGCACATTTGATAAGGTTCCTCACACGATTTCCTTTATAAACGACATATAGAACAACCACGTAAATCACTTTATCGAACTTTAATAAAATCAGAGAAAATGATACCTTCTCTCTTACTTTTTGGACGATTTTTATGTTTAAACCAATGAAATCAAGAGTTTTATCACCTCACTGCATTCCTTTGCCGTTAGTGCGATCGTTCTTAACCGCATCATTACTCAATAAACAAAAATGGCAGACGTTAATTGTTATGTGTCAGTCAGTATCTTTTTCCTTTAGTATCAATATATATCTTGTCAATTAATTATAGGCAAAATAATGTAATTTAAAGTAGCGTAAGTGTGGATGAAAGTTGTTGTTGTTTAAATCAAAGATAACTGGCTAGGGCTTATAGGCACTTTAATGGCATCCCAGATTTGCAGTTGATTGTAGCTCAATAAGTAGTGGAAATCGCATGAACGCGAGTGCTACTCGTGTTTTATGGGCACGAGTGATATTTGGAAAGTTCTGAAAATTGCACGAGCCTTTAGGTTTATAATATACAGGCGAACCTCCGCTAACGGACACCTCCCGTAAGCGGACACCTCTCGTAAGCGGACACCTCCCGTAAGCGGATACGGACACCTATCCAAGCTAGGTCTGCATGAGCAAAAATTACCGAAAACCCGAAGAGATTGAAGCTAATTATTTCAAATGTATGCAGTTTTATCTTCGAATTCTAGCAAATCAAGGTTAACTCAGTAGTAAAAAAACATATTTGAGCTATGAGCCTTAGATTGAACCTATATAGCCGTTTAAAGCATGTGGTTTACAATTCCACAGTTGCCTGCCACTTCCTACCCCTTACTGTCAACCTCCTGTAAGCGGACATCTCCCGTAAGCGTACAGCTACGCTAGGTCCCAAGTGTGTTCGCTTACGGGAGGTTCGACTGTACTCGACAAAATGCGAAATCGCGAATCATACAAGAGCTCTTCACTTTTCAATTTTGTTGATAAATCAGTTGATGATAAGCAATGCCTGTACCCCTTCCGCGCCATGTTTAAACTTTAGCTTGCTCGCCTTCTTCAAGTCTCTTTCTTTACCGTCGTCTTGGAGATGGTCGAAACTGTCGTTAGCCGATCAACCGTTTATTTGAATTAACTTCTTTTATTATATAGACGATAGTGTTTTACTGAGAAATACACCACTCATAGTACTCATACGAAACTACATCCGGGTACTGAGTAGCGTATTTTCCATATCCTCACTAGTGAAAATATCGATGACGTCACGTTTGCCGCCTTTTGAACTACAAAAATGGCGGTAGGTTTGTGAAAATCACAGCTTAAATGAGCTGCATAACAATGAATATTCCGAGCACAAAAAGCCAAATACGATCTAAAACACTAAATATTTTCTCGACTACAACGAAGAGACAAGAAAACCCGATGACACAAAGTCGACAGTGAGTAAAATGAATAGATAAGAGTTCTTAGAGCAGTTTAATTGTCCAATTCAATTCAATTTATTATTATTTAAACACGGAAATTTTAACAGTAGAACTAACTGATTTATATAAAAGCCGTGTTGATACTATCTACATGTAAGTAATTTAATGATGTATCAGAAAGAAGAGACCAGAAAACCCGACGAAACTCCAGATAATAAAAAGAAAATTACATGTTGGTAACATCACTTGTACTGGCTTGTTTTGAATATTTAAAATCTCCTCAACACAATTTTATATCGAATTTAACGTTTTTCGCGCGCAAAGAATTGTGGGTAACAGTAGAAGCCGCCATATTTTCCTGTACGGTGTAATCGGTATATACTTCATGGTAGTGTTTCGTTCCATATAGTCTCACTGCATATTACTGTAAAACAGCATACTATTCGCGACACTCATCAAATAAGAATGGGAAAAGGCGACCGCGACAAGGGAATGCAAGTTATAGGGTCTAAACCCCAAACCCCCAGCGATACACCCATACTTAATAAGCTGACCCCTTACTACCTAAGCTCTAACCTAGACACAGACACAACCCCCAAACTTAGCTAAAGAGGGGGTCGCGAAGGGAAGTGCCTTAAATGGTTTAAAGTCCGAGTAGCAGGAAGTGGACGAACGAGTGAGGGAATCATCAGCCGACAATAATTCAGAGGAGCCTCCAGGACGCAGCACTTGAGCGAGCTTAAATATTAAGAGGCAGTCAGACCGTTGCGCCAACCAACATGACTCATTGTGTCGGCTAGCCGACTCCCTGATAAGGCTAGTGTGATAGCTGCGCCAGCTCTGAAACTGTGCAAAGTTTCACCTTCGTCGACTCCCGCTTCTTTCAAATACAATCGCAACCGAGATTGCATAGCGGAACCCGTGAGATGACTGTTGACTACCCTCCCTTGTGGTGTAGTCGGCTGGGACAGGTAGCCATTAGAGATGTCCAAACCAAGCGTATAAAATAGAAATAGTAGACAAAAGTATAAATACTTGTGCAACTGAACTGCCATCCCGTGGGTCAGAAATGAAACAACCAGTAACTCGGAAAGGGCTATAGGGGAATGGAAAATATAATAAATGAATGCTATACCGCCTAAACGCGCGGGAGGACCCAGGGGATGACAGCCTGACCGTCAGTAGTCCGACAAGGGAATTAGTACCCTTTCAGGCTGCCATAGGGCGGAGAATAAAGGGGGCAACGGAGCAGAAAGGAACAATGGAGCCGACCGAGTAAACAACTAAGGCAAACAATATCACTATAATGAAAGAGCTAAAAGCCAACGGACAAGGGGAAGCAGATAATTAGATCATGCACAAATATGACAGGTATGGCAATAAAAGGGCTAAACAACGCTAATAAACAATAGACAGACGGAGGAGGGAGTGGGCAACACACAATCGTATAACGCATGAAATAACAAACAAATAAGGAATATGAGGGCAGAAAATGCTTCAAAAAACAAACAAACCATGGACTAAACAAGTATCCTTCGCCAGATGACAACTGAATAAAATGCGAGTCCCAAATGCACAATGTGAACCGATGAAAGTGCGATAAACAACAACAAAACCTGCAGAGGCCTTGCAGAAACCAAATATAAATATATATACCAGTCCAAAACCTGGTGCTAACCACAAGGAGGGCACGTCTGAATCAATTCGCATAAAACGCACAAGACTGAGAGAACCAAATAACAATCAACTTGAAACGGCTACAGAAGCGCGCAATAAGCAAAGCACCGGGACCGACCGCGGGTAAATATTTAAGCCATTACTCAAATCGGTGTTTTCAATCAGGCAAAACAAGCACTAGATGACCGCGTAGAACGAACGAAATCTGGTTATAGAAACCCATAACAATCCACTGAAGGCAACAAAACGCATATAAAACAACAATAACTTAGGGGGTATTCGTTATCTAGGTATCTTCGTTTTCTAAGTCTACGTTATCTACACACCCAAAATAATGTGTCCAAAGAAGTTTCTTTTATTAACCGATGACCCGCGTAGAATGAACGAAATCTGGTTATAGAAACCCATAACAATCCACTGAAGGCAACAAAACGCATATAAAACAACTATAACTGGCTATACAAGAAGAAATCCGTATTCGAGAGGCCAGGCACGTACAAATTAACTATAACTGCATGGCTGCTCAGCCCTGGCTACTCAGCCCAACGTGCATACAAAACCGTACAGGGAGAGAAAGGGAATAATCCAGCAACTGCACAAATCCGTATTTGTGAGGCCAAGCACGTACACATTAACTATAACTGGCTGCTCAGCCCTGGCTACTCAGCCCAACGTGCATACAAAACCGCACAGGGAGAGAAAGGGAATAATCCAGCAACTGTACAAATCCGTATTTGTGAGGCCAAGCACGTATACATTAACTATAACTAGCTACTCAGCCCAACGTACACACAAAACCGAACTGGGAGGGAACGGGAAGTAGAAAAAGGCAGGGAACCGAGGGGTAAAGCGAAGATAAATAAGGGGATAAATACGAAATAAAGATTAAAACCTCAAGCTGAGCTGGCGGCTGGTCAGGAGGTTAGGGTCAGGACGAGGGACGGAGGCAGGAGTTCTTGTGCAGCCGACAACGACTCTATCCAAAAGAAGACGCTGCTCTTCGACTGCACCGCCTTGGGCTGCACGTGGGACTTGTAATTGAGCCATGGTCATGGAGAACAGACTGCCGAGCTAGCTGAATCGCATCTGACATGAACTGCGCCTGTTCGCTAGTGGTGTTCTTATTTATACTCGCATTGAAAGGAACTGGCGCGAATAGCAGAGAAAATGATTATGCAGGGAGACGAAATGGAACGAAACACTACCATGAAGTATATGCCGACATTAGCCAAGTTTAAACTACTATTTGAGACTTGTTATAATTCCTTTTCAGTTACTCCTTGCAATAAAGTAAATGGACGAATAAAATGTTGTTATTTTCTGTGGAGTACATTGGGAACTTAACCATTTGCAGACTTTGAAAAACTCTCCAAAAAGACTGCAAAATGTCTGTCAAATGTGAACATTTCTCTGGTAAATTGTGGACACTGTAAATTTGTACATTAACATATATTTACCGCAGAAACGGTTGTACATTTAGAGAATTTTAAAAAATTCTTAAAAAGACAAAAACATTAACATATTTTACAAACCAAGCAAATTGCAGCTAGACTCTAAAACACATTCTCACATCTTATTAGCCGTGGATTGGCAACCATGTACAACTGCTTCGTCCTTGTTATAGGACTCATGGCATAGCCCCCAACACCATCAGCCTCACTAAAGATCATACAATACTAAATAGCTCAAACAATGTAGATTTAATAGTGTACGTTTTGATGGTTTAACTTATTCGTTTGATTTGATTTGAAACTAAATTTTAGCGATATTTGACAATTTTACTTGTCATTTTAGAGAAGTCTGAATGGAAAATTGGACAAATTGAGAGGATGAAATCGTACACTGGCTTGGTTATATGGCCTGGCTATGTGGTTTGGTTATACGGGCGGGCCAGGAGCGGGCTATATGGCTTGGTTATATGGCTTGGCTTTGTTTTTTCTTCAAATAGCTGCAATATATATATATATATATATTTGGGGGGGGGGGGGGGAGGGGGGCTATTAAACTACGATCGGGCGTGGTCGTTTCCGTGGCGCAGTGTTTACTACGGATATTCGCTTTCCACGCAATGGGTCAAGGAGCTCCAGTAAGACCGACATTTTTTTTCTCTCGTTTATTTTATTTTCTTATTTAATCGCTATCTTGCAAAGCTTAGCCTGGCAATCTCATATAAATACTGCTGAAGGGATAGCAGGAAAATTCGGAATTATAAAAGTAGAACAAAGGGAGAAGACGTCTGACCATCTATTTGGATACGAGAAATAAAAAACTCGAAGGGAGTCCTGATATATCTAGAACTTTTGGTTTTAGGAATGGAAGCATGGAGAGTGAACATGCAGCGATGAAGGCTAGCTGCTTCAAAGAAACTGGTATTGCATAAGCGCGGGAAACTTTGATGAGCCCAGCGCGCGCATATTTTACGAGTATGTTCGAATGAAACCCCAAACCCCGCCTGTTTCCCGCCCAAACTCTAGCATACTCTAATGCTGTTTCGCATTTGAAACTCATTCACACAGAAGTAAATGGAATCCTAGAAATTGGTAGTTTGTTTGGGTCTTCGTTTTTCGGGTCTTCGTTTTCTAGGGGGGTCTTCGTTTTGGGGTTTTCGGGTCTTCGTTTTCTTGGGGGGGTATTTGTTATCTAAGTATTTTAGATCTTCGTTTTCTATATGTCGAAAGAAGTTTCTTTTATTAACAGGATACTTCAAGGATAGTTCACCAGGAACAGTTCGCCATCAGGGAACTTAAAGTGCCTCTAACCCCTTTTGCAATTTTTATACATATGAATCTTTGAATGGTTTTGAGTACTTCTGCGAAGAAATTTTGGCTTTATGCTTGTTTGAAATGGTGAAAATTTGACCTCTCCTGACCCATGACCGCGTAAGAAAAAACCTGGGTCGATTCCCTATCTTACGTCATCTCATTAATACATTATTCTCCATGGCGTCTTTCTATCACAACAACATCGCTATATAGAGAATATACACAGTCTGTGAGTTGTTAGTAAAGAAACCAGTTATTTTAGACAAAATGCTAAATATTTATTCAAATTATTGCAAAGTCGAATGAAACGGTCGACGTAAGATCGAGAATCGACCTAGTCTTTCCTTACGTGGTCATGGGTCAGGAAAGGTCAAACTTTCAAACAAGCCTAGACCATAGAGTATTCTCTGTAAGTATCGTCGTGTACCGTTTAACCAACTGCGTCATAAAATTCCCTTTGTTACCCACGTTCGCTATGAATAATTTGAGACTCAGAAATTTTATACGAACATCTGAATCGACACTTAGAAATTTTAGAAGGTTTACGTTATCCTCAGTATAAAAAAAACCCCGCCAGCTAGAACCGGGATTCGAACTCGGGCCGGTTAAGAATCATTGCAATGGCTTACCCACCACCAACACAAACCCTAACCATTAGCCCACGAGAGAATTCGCTGATTGCAGTTTTTTTTTTACCAGATTTATATCAACTATCATTAGCATGTTCATAAAGTATAATATATACTATAATAGTGGTACGACAACCCTCCGAGCGCGCGAGGTGTGATTCCCCACGGATCTCACGGTACACGACGATACTACCAAAAATTTCTTCGCAGAAGTACTCAAAACCTTTAAAAGATTCCTATCGGAATAAAGATTGTCAAAGGAGGTTGGGGCACTTTAAACAACCAGGACGGCGACGGCAGTGACGATTGGACGTGGACAAGTGTTCTCTGTGTTTACTCTTTCCTTTTTCCTCACAACCAGATTTTCGAAAAATATGATAGTATAGAATTCCGTTCACGTCGAACAAAAAACGGATTATCTTTCTTCATCATCATCATATTTATTTCATCAATTAAGGAATCTAATAAAGCAAGTATATGCTTATTTACGGTCGCGTTCTCTTCCGAACGGTTGAAACGTAGGCGACTGCTTACAATTTCATGTGTAGTTATTGTGTTTTGTAATCAAGGCTATTGTTTTATGCCGTCGCCCTAGACGTTGCCGTCGTGGTTGCTTAAGTTTCCTAATTTTGAAGGACCTATCCCAGACTTGAAGCAAAAAAATCTATACCTTATCCCAGATCCCGAACAGTTTTCAATTAAAATTAAACTACGAAAGCCGTTGTTTTGTTTTTATATGGTATTTTAAGCTGTCGTATGGTCGATATAGAGTGCTAAGCATGGCGCCAACGACAAGTATATCAAATTCCATACCCTTTCCCAGATCAAAACCATAAAAAGGATACCCTATCCCAGACCTCGGCAGCTCAAACTGACCATATCCTATCCCGCGGCACAACCTCCCCGGCTCGAAGGTATCATTTTGGTTGAATAACGAAGGAAAAACTACACAGGCACTTGTTTATGTCCACCATTTCAGTTATCCCATGTAGTCCACACCGCGGCAAAACGTCACGCGCATGCGTATTTGCTATTTTTTGTCCGCGCGCGGCCGCCCCCAGTTTCCCGCGAAAACTGAAAAGAAACAACAGGCACATGCCGTGATTTTAACGTTTCTGCTTAAAAGTATTCATTTGTGAACTGTTTTGTCAAAAACTAAGAAAACTACTTAAAAGCTAAGCCTAAGACTTTAACAGGTTGAAGTTTTCTTAATTTGTAATTCATTGTGAGTTTACTAAGTTATAAAATTATTTACTAAAAAAGTTGAAACCCTCGGTAATTTGTATTTGATAGCAGAGCCTTCGTTCTTTTGGCCAGCGGAGCATACCGTTTTGCCGCAGTGTGTATGTAGTCTGGCACTACATACACAATTAAAATAAATATGGCTTGCTCCGATATTATCGGCAATTATGAAAACTGAGGAATCTTTTTAAACCGTTCAGAATATAGTAGGAAGACCGTATTCTCACAATCTCCGCCATTTTAGCAGAAATAGCATTCCATCATGTACCGCATCACCAAATGCAGTACCGCTGCCAGCGACTCAAAAGTCTACTGAATATTGCTGGTAACGATCGTGGTGCCAGAGCCACATCCGACCCAGTACTGTTACCAGCCGAGCAGCTACTGCACCATGAGTTTCTAAACAGAAATCACGGTATAGGCTTTTCTTTTAAGAAGTATTGCTAATCTGAATTCAGTAATACGTCCAAAAGTATACTGTCTTTTCAGGTCAGGAGGGAAGCTGTTAATTATTATATAAAGCGCGCCGAAATGTCGTTTACGAAGCTGATAGCTCTCGTGTGCGGCGAATTTCGACGAGTTTTTCGCCTCAATTGACCGTGAGGAAAATATCAATCGTATTTGGTATTTTTAGTCTCGTGAGGCGAGAAACTCGCTGTGTGTGCTCAAGAGAGCTAACAGCTCAGCTTGCCGTAATCTTTTGACCAATGAAAACGCTCAGCGCTCTCACGTGATTTCAAAATGGTGACATCCAGCGAAGTAATATAATGTACTTAGCAAACGGTATAGCTTAGCGAAATTCACCGTGTGAGGTGAAACGGCGCTTGAGCTAACAGCTTTCTCGTGCCCGTTGGCTTAGCTGATAGCTCACGTGTGCGGTGGGCTTAACAATCAGTCCGAAACGCACGCTCTGATTGGTCAAGAGTCGTGTGTTATTAGAAGACACACACATGGATGACGTCACGATGCATTTGACTGGATATTTTCATAGTTTTAGTTTGCGATTATTTCTGATATAAAACAAATAGATTCCTCCACTGCGTCTCGTGGCGCACTTCTTTGTTCTCTTCACGTTGTGACGTCATCTGTACATCTATAAGAGGACAGACGCACGGCAGAATGGAATCTATATTTATTAAATATGAAGTTTTTACAACCCTCTTATTGAAAATTCCTTGATCCATCGTTGTTGACTAACTCTTAGCTTGTATCACTGAACGTACATCACTCGTTTTGTTTTCTTATCAGTAACAATAACCCTGCCGTCTGCAAGCACTGCTAAGTAGAAAGGCTGTCCAATGTTCTCACTCGTCTTTCCCACAAAACGGCCGTCTAGTGTGAACTTCTGAATACGATGATTAATGTAATCACATACAAGTACGTTACCATCATTGTCGACAGCAATATCACGTGGTTCACTGAGCTCACCATCTCCACTTCCTGGTCTACCTATTACATATCTCCTGGTCGCTGTGTTATCTTGCTGGTCAAACACATGAATAACATGTTTAAACACGTAAGTTACAATGAACAGATCACCATAAGCTATAGTGCTGAATGGATACATCTTCTTCTCATCCAGCTCTAAACCGAACTGAAATAGATAAGTTCCATCTCCTGTAAACACTTGAACGCGGTGATTGAAACAGTCACCGACTATAATACGTCCTTGTTCGTCTACATGTACTCCCCGTGGACAACTGACCTCTCCCCTACCCTGACCTGGTCTACCAAAGCACTTTAAGGACTTTCCAGTTGTGCTATCAAAAATCTGTATTCTGTGATTGGACTGATCTGCTACCACCACGTCGTTATCGTTTAGGAATGCTATACCATGAGGATGACTAAGTTGTCCACTGCCTCGCCCCTCACTACCAAACCTATTCAGTAGCACACCCTCCATATTGAATACAGCTACACAGTGGGACTTGACGTCAGTTATAGCAATTCTGGTATTACCTTTATTAACTGAGATACCAGTAGGCTCGAACAGAGGTTCTGCCAACCCTTTCATCACAAACTCTCCAGTTATCTTCAGCTGTTGTTGTTTCACGTCCATCACCAGCGGGCTATTGGACACAGGTTTACCGTTAATCTTCACATCAGCTGTGAATTGTCCCTGTACTTTGGGGGTGAATTCCACTTCATATTTCTCACCAATCCTTTCTGATACTCGTAGCAGTTTCACGTCCTCTTTAGGGCTGATGTTTACCTCTATAACATCATCGGGATCGTTGTTTGGTTCTCCCGCAGAGTTTTTAGTAAACACGCTCAGCTTCACACCACACTGTGCTTCAAGTTTTGATTCCACCTGTACTGTGCTCTTTACTGGGTCTGTAGGTATTGTTTTCGATAAAGAACCGAGACCTAGTTTCCGCAGCATAGTAGGCCCCTCACTAGGAACGAACATGACCCGAGAGTAGCTCTTGGTCCAGTCTTTTTCAATGGCGGTAAGTTCCTCGCATGTATTTTGTACTGAGTCTTTATTGGTCATTATTAGATGTGCTGAGCCATATTCAAGCAGCTTGGAGACATGCTCACTGACGCTGCTAGTTTGATGAAGTAACGACTCTTGCTCGGCTTTCTTTGTGATTACCATTTGCACCTCTTCATCTATCTGTCTCATCAAATCTCTCTTGTTTTGTTCAATGAAGGCAATCAGTTCTTCGGCTGCTTTCATCACATTTATTTTCGTTTCTTCGGCGGTTGCCTTTATCTTGCAGACGGTTTCTTCTAAAACTTTGTAGTTCGTCTGTTGTTCTGTTTCTTTTTTCTTCAAACGTTGAAGTCGCTCATACAAAATCAACTTTAGCATTTCCGCTTTCGCTTCTATGTCTACAAGGTCATGCCCACCTTGATGATCCTCTAGAATACATTTCTGACATACACAGGTCTCACATGTGTTACAGTAAAACTGCAAGGTGTCTTCGCTGTGTGGTGGCCTCTCACAGTTCGTCTGGCGACGAATAAGGAGCTTATAATCTTCCGCTTGAAGTTCTGTAAGATTAACAAGTTGATGTCCTCCCATAAATAGATTATGAGCATTCAAGCAATGCCCGCAAAGATAACGAGCACAGTTCAAGCAGTGTGATGTTAATGGCTTTTGCTTTTTACAAACTGAGCAGATTACTCCAGAGCTAGCTTCAGTAGATGTTGCGATGGACAAGACTTCAAGAATACGTGAATGAAAGCTGCTTGACTCCAGAGAATCGAAGTCGCTACACTGCGGTAGATGAATGTTCACCTGGCACGAAGGACAACTGAAAGTTTTTCCTTCATCCTTCAGCTCGGCGTGTGCAGCCAGACAATTCTTACAGAATGTGTGGAAGCATTTGAGAATCTTTGGCTCCTTCAGGGTCTCATAACACAACGAGCACTTAGTTAGACTAGTTAGTGACTCCATTGTGTTGTAGCTGAAAGCGAAGAGTAGAGTTAAAAGTTACTTAATATGAATAACAATTACTTACGTATTTCTAGGAACTCATGATATATGACTATGAAATTACTTCCAAGAAATCCTGTCATTTGATTGACGTCATTGTGATCTGTTGACCTCTTTATCGACTATTATTGTGAGAAATATATTCCATTGTAGGCGGGGCATTAAATTATGCAATTCCTCCTATCAAGCAAGTAAAACTTCCATACAAACTATAGTAAAATTCTGAGCATCTCATCTCAGTTTATTTATTAGACTCACTATCTGTCTTATGCATGTATACTAGTTATCATAGTGTTAATTTTAGTTTAATTTAGTTTATTTTAGGATTGAGATTTACTCTAGATTACTTAGCCATTAAATATATAAGTACTCTTGCAAGTAGATCATTTAGATCAATTCAGCTGGTTTGTCCGTTGCAATCCTTAATTTGAATAAAGCATTATTATTATAGTGGTGTATTAGCCTGGACGTTAAGAAAATATTTTTTGAATTTCAGGAATAACTTTATTGTACAATTTTATATGAAGTGGACTTTAAGGGGAGAGGGAGGTGGGGAGGGGGAGGGGGGATGGGGATGACTTAACGTCCAAATTGGACGTTAAGGGAAAAATTATTTGTCGACGACCCCTAATAATAACTGAAAGTAGATACAAAAAGACTTAATTCTGACTGGCTGAGCATAGACATGTTTTAAAATCACTAACATGATAAACAATCGATATCTTGTAAAGCAGTCTATGGACTTCTCTAAAGCCTTCGATAAAGTTAAACACAGTACCTTATTCGACGAGCTAAAAATACTACCACTGCATCCTGTCATTATAAATTTGTATATTAGCCTACTTAGCGACCGTAAGCAAAGGGTTTGAATGGGTTTCCATAAACCAGGGAACGATTCAAGGGCACGTTAGTAGACCACATCTTTTTTGCATGTTCCTTAATGGACCAGTTCGCGGTAAATTCCGACATTTTTAAAGGGGTGCAAACATGGCGCGAAATACAGTGTTTGTATGGGAATCGATGGTAATCCGATGCCAAATAAAATCCGTAAAATCGAATTTCTGAAATATTCTTCAGGTACAAACTTAAGATACCAGGTAAAATATTAACATATCGAAATTTGAGGGATGTAGCTGTGCTGGGAAGCGTGCAATCGTGTTTTCCGTTTTCCATACATTGTCTGTAAAAACGAGTCGAATTCCGCGTGAAAATTTACAGACAATGTATGGAAAACTGAAAACACGTTTGCACGCTTCCCAGCACAGCTACATCCCTCAAATTCCGATATGTTAATTTTTTACCTGGTATCTTAAGTTTGTATCTGAAGAATATTTCATAAATTCGATTTTACGGATTTTATTTGGCATCGGATTCGCATCAATTCCCATACAAACACTGTATTTCGCGCCATGTTTGCACCCCTTTCAAAATGTCGGAATTTACCGCGAACTGGTCTATGATCTAGATATCAAAGAAAGAGAAAGAAACGTTATTATTAAATATGCAGACGACTCTAATATTCTAGTCCCAGTAACTTGCCTAAGATAACTTATGCTATCTCAGTGTATGGACCAACCTCCGTGAAATTATCGATTATAATGAAAACGCCAATCAGCGCTGGCCTTATATATGGACTAATTATTTTATGTGTTTAAATAGGTCATTCGCGAAATCAGTCGTTATGGCTGCGGACGAAAAGAGGCGAAGGCCCAATTTTACCAAACAAGAAATTGCGGTTTTGGTAGAAGCCGTACAAAGTAGGAAAATTATTTTATTTAACTCCTTAAATCATACGGACACAAATGTTGAGAAGAAACGCGCATGGGAGAGGGTATGCGAAGAGGTTCACGAGGGCTGTGTCTGGCAACAATCAGTCGGTGGATGAAATACGAAGAAGAGCGAAACAGAAAAGAAAGCGGCTTCAAACCGCAAAGAAGCAAGGAAGACTGGATGAGGTCATTCACCGCCACAACGTAAGGAAATACAGGAGAAAATCATAAATGTTATGGGTGAAGCGATACTGCCTCAACAGGATTTCCTCTTCCAAAATTAATCCAAGGGATTGGCGCGATCTCGAAGAAGTCGTTCCCGTCTTAACGCTCGCCGACGTTGGAGCAACAACAACAACAACAACATAATTTATTTGTGTCAATGAATTACAAAGTGATACTTAATGGAGCGCCAATAACATGGCCGCCATTGTTGTGTTTAGGACATATCCTAAAAGTTAAGACATCGATTTTGACCTCTTAAATTTAGGACACGTCTTAAGACTTAGGAGGTGTTCGTGAATAACGCTTTTGTCCTAAAATCTATCTTAGGAGGCTCTTGTGTCCTAAGACACCTTCGTGAATCTGGCCCCAGAACTCACTACTATGCAACATTTCTTATAGACAGATGCTTAAAAGGAAATATACTTCTAGAAAAATAAATGTGTCGGAGTTGCTAGAAAAGAGCGATCTAAATATCTTTAAACGTGTGCACTGTACAGAATGGCATCCACTTTGGGAGATAATACCAAAGGAGAAGCCTTACAAACACAGTATGCGACGCAAAGGGGCACATAGGCCTAAAGTAAACACTGACAGATTTAAGTCTTGATTCGTTAATAGATTAATATTTAAATATAACTTAGCTTTAAAACCACAATCACATGAAATTCACAGCTAACTAACTTTCTTTTTCTATCACTATAAGTTGTCACAAATGAAATGTATGTTTTCGTTTGGTAATAAAGACATTATTATTATTTTTATATTATTATTATTATTATTATTATTATTATTATTATTAACAGCAGTGCTAATTCGATGCAAAAACTAGCTAAGTGGCGTGAAATACAGCCGCCTCCACCTGGAACAGACAGACAGACAGTCGTTTAATAGTTATCCACGGTTAAAAACATAAGTTGTATACGAAAGGCGTACCATTGCAAAAGTAAAATATGTACATTAAGAATTATAAAAGTAATCATGCAATAAAACTGTTTTACATGTTTGCCGTATGAAGGTCTGCAGCGAATATTTAGCACATCTCTCTTGTCGTTTACATTCTCCTATAGTTGAAATTGAACGGACTTTTCATAAGCCGCTCGAAATCAAGAATGCTGCTTCTCTGTCACGGTAGAATAAGTAGGCTCCATATAAGAGCCTGCAGAAGATCGTCCGTGAATATCTTTGTGGCAAAGAGCAGAAATGAAACATGTTGAAGCGCTTGTTGGTGTTTAAGAAATTGTTTCCCATTATGCGACGCACGTATTCAAAATATTTCCTTTCTATTCCCTGGTTAAGTATTATTTTACGACTACCACTTTTCCTGTCCTACTACCCCAAGACTAAAACACAACGTGGGAGGTGTGTTGTGATTGGTTGCTTGATAATTGATCTTGTGATGTTAATTGACACCTGTCGTTAGCATTATAGTGAGATTCGTGCCGTCCGCTACCAGAGGTTTTCTTTCTCTTCTCTCCTCTCGCAGGGGCAGACTTCACCGTTTGCAACCTGAAATGTTATTGGTTACCCAAACAATAGCCTACCCCTACAACAATACAAACCCTAACCCTAAAACAATGGGATTCTTTATCAGTGAAGTCCAATAGGATACGACCTACAGAACAGTGAAGTCTAACCGGCGCTCTCGCTGATCACCGCTTCGCGGCTCTCTAAGAAACGGAGAAAACCTCTGCAACCAGGGCATGTGTACTTCTTTTATGAAACTAATAAACAATCGAGAGCATTTTAGTTTGACTAAAAACTAGCCTTTTATTTATGAAGCTGTTGATAAACAAACTAATCTAAACATTGGCGCAAAGCACCATGGGCTCGGACAGAGCTAGGGTGTTTAAGTGCGCCAATCGCAGAGGAGATTTTTTTTATAATTCGTCGATATAAACCTCCAGAGATTTGGTGTAGTTCACCTTTTTATTTCTTTACCCTCTATATGAAAGTCGACGATACAGTCGCTTTAAGTTTGTAGTTTTTGGCGAGATCAATTAATAACCATGTTTTAGCGATATTGAGACTTTGAGCCAGATATTTACGTTTTCTAGTTCCGCGTTGATTTTTGTTTCAAGATCTCTTTGACTTGAAGCAGCAAAGCTAATATTAGTATCATCGGCGTACATTCTTGCTAATCCCTCGCCGTTTAGACAGTTTGTCAGGTCATTACTAAAAATCAAAAAGACTGAGTAATGGTCCAATTATTGACCGGTGAGGGACGCCACAAGCTATCGGGCTTTCACTAGACATGTCGCCATTCACATTCCATTTTTTGAATTCTATTTGATAGATAGGAGTCAAACCGTGCCAGGGCATTTCGGTCGCTACTAGTTAACTGGTAGTTATAGTAATTCGATGCAAAAACTAGTTACGTGTCGAATGACAAAAATAAAATCCGTGAGTTCTCACTACATTGAAATCAGTTGTAAGATGGTTCAATACGCGGGTGACACAGCCTTCCTCTCTAGAATAAGTCCTAGTAGCAAAGCGAGCCGAGCAACACGTCAATCCACTTGCTCGAGTAAGTTTTTCTGAGTATAACCTGTAGGGATTAACTTTAAGCTATATATGGCAGTACATATATTTAGATTTAGGGTCCACGCTCGATTTTTCATCCAAAATCGATACGGACCGCAACTAAACCTCAAATAATAATACAACAGTCTATTCCAAGAGCTTCGTGCAGTTTATGGAACTGTACGGGAAAAGGTGTGGTCCAACCATATTAACTGCTTATTAACCGAGCGCGAGGTTTTGACGGAGAAATACCAGTATTTCTATTTCTGGAATTGGGAGCACGCGCGCGAACATGCATTTTCCCGCCTTTTTCATTTTAGTTACGCAAAATGAAAGAGAAGAATCAAACAAAAAGATAGTCGACTTTGATGGTTTTTATTTGTTATTTCTGAAGTCAAGAATTGGCGAGGATCAACCTTTGTAATTGTTCATGCAAGTTTACGACAATATTCCAGCTTCTGAAGTGGTTAACGTCTGAGATGAATCCGATGAATCTAGAATCTTCAAGAACGCTGGCTGCTCGATCCGTGTTGGCGGCCACTCCACTCTCCAGTCTTGGATTTAAGGGCCCATTGACATATTTAAATCGGCCGTTGCTAGGGAAAGTTTGCAGCCTCGAAAAATTAAAGGTGGGAAATAATTATTGTCAAAGTAACTCCTTTGGTAAAGTCTGGCGTCATGATGACGTATTCTCCAAGGATTTTTGATCAACTAGTAATTTATGAATATTTTCCGAACCTACGGATTAAGGCGCATAAAACCGAGCATGCGTTTGCCATTACGACAAAAAAAATATGAAGATTTTACAACACTTTTCAGTCCAATTTTTAGGGTTTTTTGGCGAATGAAAAGCCATAACTTTGGCATTTATTGTTGGTTTCCAAAATCCATGCTCGATTTTGTGGAGAACGTGGTCAACAACATTTTAACGGGAAAAAGTTTGGTGTTTAGTGAAAGCGCGCAAAATAATGTTTAGGATTTTTAGAAACCGGAAGCGAAGAAATTAACGCATGCGCAAAAGTGCCTGTTTTGTGGTCGTGAAATAGTCGCAGAACTGTTGTTGCAGTAAAGTCTACGATAATTGGTCGAACAGGATGTGCATTTTCTCCTATTTCCTCCGACAATGGCCAGTTTTGGGGCTTGGCTGAATACACCAGACTGCAATGAGCTAGCTTGATTGCTTCATTGCAACGAGCTTCGAACTGTGTGGAGCACATGCCAGGAACCCATTTCGCGGCAAACCGAAGAGCCAATAGACATCAAGCTAAAATTAGACCGAGATTCGACAACTTTCATTTGAATCTCGTGGCGTTCACAACAGTTTGTTTTTAGACATCAAAAATACTTTTTTTAAGGATGAAAACTGACCTGTATTTTAAATAGTTGCACTGAGGTTCAATCACAACTTTACCAGGAACCCGAAAGCATTATCTGGAGACAAAAGTGTGCATGTTTGTGGAATAAACATGCACAATCAAACCAATCTTATGACTGGTTGACTTATAAAAACGCTCCGAATATCGTCAATAACCACATTCGAAAGGCCAGAAAGGCCAAGGCAGAATATTACAACACTTGTATAAATGATACAAACGGTCGCGACAAATCGAGAATGTGGAAAATCGTGAACGAGTTAACCTCGAGGAAGTCGCCCGCGACTTTTATCAACGAGCTTAAGTACAACAACAGTACTAGTCTTCTAACCGATTCTCAAGATATTTCTGAGGCTATGAATGACCACTTTACTAATATTGGTCCAAATCTAGCTGATGGCATTCCTAATAGTAGAATATGGTTTAAAACTTATCTTGATAGAGTAAATAGTACCTTTGAAATAAAGCCGGTTGGTAGCGCAGAAGTCTTAAAAAATCTAAAATAGTGTTATAGAGGCAGGTTGTTTTGGTAACACATCATTTCATGCAGATTTCTTAAAGAAGCCTCTTGGTAAAATAACAAGACCCCCTTTGGGCAGATATAAATTAATGATTATCGTTGATTATTAGAGAATTGGAACTAGCAGGTAGGGATGTTTCTTTTTCATGGATATTCGCCGTAGAGTTCATCTAAGTGAAAGGAAGCTATAGAAAACTTGACATCTCCTGAGATACAATTGGTGGCGTGGTATTAAGCTAGCAAGCGCGCGGGGTGTCACGGGAAGTCGCGTAAAGGATCAAGGGAAGGGCGAGGGGAAAGTACTTTCCTTTTTACCGTCCGTCCCGTGACACACCTAGATTGGTACCGCGCCGCCATAGTAACGACTGGGAACGAGTCTGAACACAACATCTCAGACAGACAGACATACTTTATTTATACACGGTTAAAAACATCAGTACAAAAACAGTATATAACTCAATATACACAATCTAAAATTAATATTAACTGCTTATTAACCGAGCGCGAGGTTTTGACGGAGAAATACCAGTATTTCTATTTCTGGAATTGGGAGCACGCGCGCGAACATGCATTTTCCCGCCTTTTTCATTTTAGTTACGCAAAATGAAAGAGAAGAATCAAACAAAAAGATAGTCGACTTTGATGGTTTTTATTTGTTATTTCTGAAGTCAAGAATTGGCGAGGATCAACCTTTGTAATTGTTCATGCAAGTTTACGACAATATTCCAGCTTCTGAAGTGGTTAACGTCTGAGATGAATCCGATGAATCTAGAATCTTCAAGAACGCTGGCTGCTCGATCCGTGTTGGCGGCCACTCCACTCTCCAGTCTTGGATTTAAGGGCCCATTGACATATTTAAATCGGCCGTTGCTAGGGAAAGTTTGCAGCCTCGAAAAATTAAAGGTGGGAAATAATTATTGTCAAAGTAACTCCTTTGGTAAAGTCTGGCGTCATGATGACGTATTCTCCAAGGATTTTTGATCAACTAGTAATTTATGAATATTTTCCGAACCTACGGATTAAGGCGCATAAAACCGAGCATGCGTTTGCCATTACGACAAAAAAAATATGAAGATTTTACAACACTTTTCAGTCCAATTTTTAGGGTTTTTTGGCGAATGAAAAGCCATAACTTTGGCATTTATTGTTGGTTTCCAAAATCCATGCTCGATTTTGTGGAGAACGTGGTCAACAACATTTTAACGGGAAAAAGTTTGGTGTTTAGTGAAAGCGCGCAAAATAATGTTTAGGATTTTTAGAAACCGGAAGCGAAGAAATTAACGCATGCGCAAAAGTGCCTGTTTTGTGGTCGTGAAATAGTCGCAGAACTGTTGTTGCAGTAAAGTCTACGATAATTGGTCGAACAGGATGTGCATTTTCTCCTATTTCCTCCGACAATGGCCAGTTTTGGGGCTTGGCTGAATACACCAGACTGCAATGAGCTAGCTTGATTGCTTCATTGCAACGAGCTTCGAACTGTGTGGAGCACATGCCAGGAACCCATTTCGCGGCAAACCGAAGAGCCAATAGACATCAAGCTAAAATTAGACCGAGATTCGACAACTTTCATTTGAATCTCGTGGCGTTCACAACAGTTTGTTTTTAGACATCAAAAATACTTTTTTTAAGGATGAAAACTGACCTGTATTTTAAATAGTTGCACTGAGGTTCAATCACAACTTTACCAGGAACCCGAAAGCATTATCTGGAGACAAAAGTGTGCATGTTTGTGGAATAAACATGCACAATCAAACCAATCTTATGACTGGTTGACTTATAAAAACGCTCCGAATATCGTCAATAACCACATTCGAAAGGCCAGAAAGGCCAAGGCAGAATATTACAACACTTGTATAAATGATACAAACGGTCGCGACAAATCGAGAATGTGGAAAATCGTGAACGAGTTAACCTCGAGGAAGTCGCCCGCGACTTTTATCAACGAGCTTAAGTACAACAACAGTACTAGTCTTCTAACCGATTCTCAAGATATTTCTGAGGCTATGAATGACCACTTTACTAATATTGGTCCAAATCTAGCTGATGGCATTCCTAATAGTAGAATATGGTTTAAAACTTATCTTGATAGAGTAAATAGTACCTTTGAAATAAAGCCGGTTGGTAGCGCAGAAGTCTTAAAAAATCTAAAATAGTGTTATAGAGGCAGGTTGTTTTGGTAACACATCATTTCATGCAGATTTCTTAAAGAAGCCTCTTGGTAAAATAACAAGACCCCCTTTGGGCAGATATAAATTAATGATTATCGTTGATTATTAGAGAATTGGAACTAGCAGGTAGGGATGTTTCTTTTTCATGGATATTCGCCGTAGAGTTCATCTAAGTGAAAGGAAGCTATAGAAAACTTGACATCTCCTGAGATACAATTGGTGGCGCGGTATTAAGCTAGCAAGCGCGCGGGGTGTCACGGGAAGTCGCGTAAAGGATCAAGGGAAGGGCGAGGGGAAAGTACTTTCCTTTTTACCGTCCGTCCCGTGACACACCTAGATTGGTACCGCGCCGCCATAGTAACGACTGGGAACGAGTCTGAACACAACATCTCAGACAGACAGACATACTTTATTTATACACGGTTAAAAACATCAGTACAAAAACAGTATATAACTCAATATACACAATCTAAAAACAGTACATAACTCAATAAAAACTGGTTTACATGTTTGCCGTGTGGGAGTCCGGTAATGAGAATAGGTCGTCAACGCCCCTCTTGAAACATGAGAGGGACGTTAGTGTTCTCAGTTTATTGGGAAGCTCGTTACATAAGGCAGCTCCAGAATAGCTAAAGCTGCGTTTTAGGTAATCAGTTTTTGGCTTTGGTAGTTGTAATTTGTTGTGAGAATCTCTCATGTCGTAACTTGAGTGTCGATAGGAAAACATCTCTTGCAAATATGCTGGAGTGAGATTGTTTAAGGCTTTGTACATGACATGTGCTTTCTGCTTTGTTCGTGCAACTGCAATTTTATCCCAACCAAGCATATTGAGTAATGGCGCCAGCGAAGCAAAAGTCTGGTTTGCAAAAAGGCGATTAGCATGATGACGTGTGTCCTTTGTTGCTCTAATTTTAGACTACTGTCAGATGTAGTAGAATAGACCAGCTGGGCACCCCTAACGTAGCTATACTAGTCGTACACCGCGGCAAAATGTCACGCGCATGCGCTTTTGAAGAGCCGGTCGCGCGCGTGTCTCCCCAGTTTCCCGCCGAAACTAAACGGAAACGGAGACAATCACCCCTGTTTCTAATTTTAAGAACGTACGCGTATTTACGTGAAACGTTTCGCGAAAAACAAGAAAACTACATAAAAACTAAGACTAACACTTTCAAAGGTTGAACGTTTCTTTATTTGTAATTCACTGTGAGTTTACTAAGTTATAACATTGTTTACAAAAAAAGACCTCGGAAATTTGTATTTGAACTGCAGAGCCTTCGTTCTTTCCGCCAGCTGATTCCAAAGTTTTGCCGCGGTATGTACTACTAGTAGCTTTCCCTTGGTCCCTTTGCAACCTTAGGGGCCATCCAACATATTAGGGAATTTAAGATCCAAGACTACGGTTCATTACTACGGTTGGACGAGCATGAAGGATCTGGGTCGAGATGTTGTGCACGGCCGGTCAAGTACGAAATTTCTGGCGGGAAACGGAGACATTAAGATTGTAAACACCGTCAGCTGATTATGGTTGGACGAAAAAGTTATTTTTTTTAACTCGTCAACGGCTCTCTTGCTCTCTCTCTCTCTCTCTCGTAGCGGTGAACCGTAACTCTCGTATCTTAAATTCCCTATTGTATATCTGCCAACACTCTTGGTCGAGGTTTTCCGACTTCTAGTTTGGTGCCATATCCAAAGTCAGCTAGTTAGACCTGCACGAGTTGAGTTGTAAACAGTTTACCCAAATAGCAAAATGTAGTAAGATCATATTTTGTAAACACGAATTGTTATACAACATGCCCATATACAGGGCCACCTATCGGACATTTTCTACCGAATATCTGTTGTCTAAACTATTTCGAAAATTCAAGCATGGTCTAGGTCCTTGTAAGGAAGATGCGGATTGCGGAGATTCACGATATTCGTGCGATCGTAAGTATATACGACAAACATTCGCCTCGCCTGAATTTATTTTCCATTTCCCTGTTTTTATACTGTTTGATCACTAAGTCTGACCTATGTCAAGTGAAGTATTGAACTCGTACTTCAAGTGCCTATAATCCCTACTTAGAAATCATTGATTTGGACGCAGATAGTGTTTAAAATCTTCTCGAACCATTTTTGGGCGATTTATGGTCGTGTGTAACATAGCTTTAAAATGCATGACAAATCCTTGAAATTACGTCATTTAAGGGACATTATGTAAATGTATTAAACATGAATTGAGTAATAACATTTAAGTTCTTCATTTATACAGTTGTTTTTAGGTGTCACACATATAACTTACAATCTGAGAGAAAGATCTTTTAATATATGGACCTGACATAAAAACACAGGAAAATGAATTATATGCGGACTTAAATGACGTCATTGAAATTTGATTCCTTAAGTAATGATCCGGCTGAGAACTATAGCAGAATCCATTGTTCTGGCTAGGGCTTATAGGAACTTTAGGGTGCGTTCGATTGACCGTATTCCGGAATAAGAATACACAGAATGATCATTACAAATCGCTTATACGTGGAATTTTTAGCCATTGGAATACTAAATGTATCCTGAATATCATATATCAGCACTCATTTGTAGCTTACAGTGCAAAATATGCCCGAACTAGTGATTTCGAGAGACTATTCCATCTATTCCTATTCCGGAATACGGTCAATCGAACGCACCCTTAATGACATCCCAGATTTGCAGCTGACTGTCGCTCAATAAGTAGTGAAAATCGCATGAACGCGAGTGCTACTCGTGATTTATGGGCACGAGTGATATTTTAAAAGTTCTGAAAATTGCACGAGCCTTTAGGTGGCCTTTTATAATATACAGTCGAACCTCCGCTAACGGACACCCCCGTAAGCGGATGCGGACACCTATCTCTAGGTCCGCATGGACAAAAATAACCAAAATTATAACCCAATCTTAAAGGGGAACTCAACCCTAAAATCAACCCAATGTCTATACAAACATGTATTCGAAATAAATAGGTTCTGCTATTTAATGTTTCTGTGTTGCGCGTCTAGCAAGAGAAAATCCGAAAACCTTCCTCACAGCCTCCGGTATGTACAGACGGCTCAAGTCTTGTAATTTGTGACGTAGTATACGGGGAATAAATTAGTTTTGCCATGCCGTCCCCTACATTGAATAGCAGGCCTAATGGCTTCTAATTGCGGACCATTGTGCTTTCTTTGTGCTAGAGGTGTGATCGTTCTTCCTTGGTATGTGTGACGTACGTTATGGGTAAATTTGTACTGAATTGAGCCGCCACACAATATAGATTTTTCAGCGGAAAATCGAACTTGGAGACTAATTTTCTCCTCATAGACGCGCAACACAGAAAAATAAAATAGCAGAACTTATTTCTTTAAAATACATCTTTGTAAAGACGTTGGGTTGATTTTAGGGTTTAGTTCTCCTTTAAGCGAACACCCGAAGAGATTGAAGTTAATTATTTCAAATGCATGCAGTTTAAAGGGGCATGGTCATCGGTTAAGTGCATGCGCAGTAGGGGCGAGATAGTTGAGTTTTCCGTGGGCCACGGGAAACTCAACTTATCCGCCATCAATGCGAGCGTGGTATAATCTGGTCCAATTTAACAGCTTGTGTGGGCCATCAGGCCTCCAAACTTCGTATAGTATTTTAGATGTATATATTTATTAGTTCTATAGCCTTTTTTTGTTTGATTTGCGAAAATGAGCTAGAAAATTTTGAAAAAAAACATGAAGTCAGCGTGGCTTGAACTAACGGTATGTCTGTACTAGTTCGATTTATCGCATGTCATGCACTTGAACACAATTTTTATCACTTTGAATGAATGTCGATTGTTCACATGGCTATCCTGTGTGAGCTGCTGTAGTTATTTGGAATCAGGGAATGTTTGAACGGTGCATTTCGTACACTTTTGCAAGCATAGTGTAGCGCGCTGTTTACTCGTAACGCAGTCTGTGAATTAATAACGAGCTTGTTTGTACTAGTTCGATCTATCGGTTTTCAACTCCAAAACAATTTCGATACCTTCAAGCGAATTTCGATTGCTCAGAAGACTATCCTGTGTGAGCTGCTGTGGTTATTTGGGCATCAGGATTTTTTTAAACGGGAGTTTGCCTACAGTTTTGGAAGCATACTGTAACGCACTCGACCATAGAATGTTTATTTGCAACGGAAGTCTGTTTACAACTAACGAGCTTGTTTGTACTAGTTCGATCTATCGGTTTTTATGGACTCCAAAACAATTCAAATGAATGTAGATTGCTCAGAAGACTACCTGTGTGAGCTGCTGTGGTTATTTGGACTTCAGGGAATTTTTTAATGGGAGTTTTCCTACAGTTTTAGAACACCCGCTTGCTACTATAAACGCATTCAAGTACTCGTTTTTTGTCAGATCGATTCCACCATGGAATTCCTTACCACACAACATTGTTAATGCTACATCTTTGAATAGCTTCCAAACTGGCGTATCCATGTATGTGTAATCTCAACCAATTAATATTGGCTGCGGTCGCGCTCGCGCTGTGGTGGCGACGTAGCTGTTGTCATCGGAGCCCCTTATCGATTGATAGCTGCACCGTCACTGGAGACGCCTGTGTGGCGGCAGTCATTATCTCTTTATATGTAAGCTCATGCTGTTGTTTACCAGCTTATTAATTATTATTATAATGGTTATTTTTATCCTTTTGCCGCCATTTGCACTCTGATTATTAGTCATTGAACATTGAACATTGCACTTCACCATGCACTGTAATACTTTAACTTATTATCACTTATTGCACCGTAACCTCAGTACTTGCACGGCCGCTGACAATTTCATTGCCAGATTAGCTCCATGCTACCAGGCAATTATCATATTTAAAGATTAAAGTGCTTCACACTACAATGTTTACTTGTGAATAAAATCCTTTGAGCTTTAAATACTAGCGTGTTCGTACTAGTTCGAACTATCGGCTTTTAGGGACTGGAAACTTATTTTACAGCTTCATATGTATGTCGGTTGATCAGAAGACTATGCTCTTTGTGCTCCTGTGGTTTGTTTGGCATCAGAAAGTATTTTTAATGTACTTTTTGTTCAATTTCGTGCAGTGTTTGGACATAATTGGCCGAGATCAGATTTTATGCAAAATTATCCAAATCAAGCATGTTCAACATTCTAAGAACAGAACTATTTGTCCAAATGTTATCATATCCAACTCAACTTCTTCCTCCATCGACTCTGAAGCCATTATTACAACGTGGTTCCCTAATACAGGGCCGTCAGCCATCAAAATACTACTATACAAATCCTCCCCTTTGCGACCTTCTCACGTACGCTCGCTCAACCGGGAATATTTTGTTATGCTAATTAGTACTTTCTGCACGGCTACTGCGCATGACTACCAGGTGACCATGCCCCTTTAATCTTCGAATTCTAGCTAAATCAAGGTTAGCTTAGTAAAAAGACACATATTTGAGCTATGAGCCTTAGATTAAACCTATATAGCCGTTTAAAGCATGTGGTTTCCAATTCCACAGTTGCTTGCCACTTTCTACACCTTACTGTCAACCTCCTGTAAGCGGACACCTCCCGTAAGCGTACAGCTACGCTAGGTCCCAAGAGTGTCCGCTTATGGGACGTTCGACTGTACTCGACAAAATGCGAAATCGCGAATCATACAAGAGCTCTTCACTTTTCAATTTTGTTGATAAATCAGTTGATGATCAGCAATACCTGTACCCCTACCGCGCCATGTTATCCATTCACCACCTATCCTGAAGCTTTAGCAGCCAGTAACCTAACTCCACTCTACGATCGCAGAAATGCCCTAACAACCAATCTATTCAACGAGATCAGCTCCAATGTGAACCATAAGTTGCACAACTTACTGCCAAAACCAAACACATGTAATGCTAATCTTAGAAGTAAGCGGAGTTTCAATGTGCCCATATGTAAGACCAACAGACTGAAAAACAGTTTCATATATAGTAATAGTAATTAGAATATAACAATAACTAGAATATATATAGCAATATTGATTAGAACCTTAATTATGATTATATCTAGCAACTATCAGTAGCAATATTGATTAGAACTTTAATTATCAAGTCCAGCAGACTGAAGAATAGTTTTAATATTAATTAGATTATATTTAGCAACTATATAGATTTTATATCAGTAGTAACATCGATTAGAATTAATTTTAATTATCAATATTTTCAAATTTAATGTAAAGTTTTACGCAATTCAGCTTTCCAGCTGCAACAGTTATTACTAATAAACCATCTATCTATCTAACCATTAAACTTTAGCTTGCTCGCCTTCTTCAAGTCTCTTTCTTAACCGTCGTCTTGGAGATTGTCGAAACTGTCGTTAGCCGATCGACCGTTTATTTGAATTAACTTCTTTTATTATATGGACGATAGTGTTTTACTGAGAAATACACCACTCGTAGAACTCATACGAAACTACATCCGGGTACTGAGTGGCGTATTTTCCATATCCTCACTAGTCAAAATATCGATGACGTCATGTTTGCCGCCTTTTGAACTACAAAGATGGCGGCAGGTTTGTGAAAATCACAGAGGAAGATGTAAACAGCTTAAATGAGCTGCATGACAATGAATATTCCGAGCACAAAAAGCCAAATACGATCTAAAACTCTAAAGATTTTCTCGACTACAACGAAGAGACAAGAAAACCCGATGAAACTCTCCTGAGACAGCTTATAAAGGTTACGAAGAGGTTTGTACCGACACAAAGGCGACAGTGAGTAAAATGAATAGATAAGAGTTCTTAGAGTAGTTTAATTGTCCAATTCAATTCAATTTATTATTTTTTAAACACGGAATTTTTAACAGTAGAACTAACTGATTTACATAAAAGCCGTGTTGATACTATCTACATGTAAGTAATTTTTTTAAATGATGTATCAGAAAGAAGAGACAAGAAAACCCGATGAAACTCCAGATAATAAAAAGAAAATTACACGGTGGTTTGAAGATATGAAGTTTATCCTCTCGAGTCGAAAACAATTTACTCGTTAGCTGCGCTCACTCGTGAAATGTTTTCGACTCTCGAGGATAAACTTCATATCTTCTCACCACCGTGTTTACAAATCCTCTATTTATTTACTAGCCAGCTTCAAGATGTTACATGAGATCCGGTAGCCTGCGTAGCAGGCGTTTTGGTGGATTCGCGGCCATCGAAAACCCAAAACCGCCGCCATCTTGGCCTAGAGGAAGAGGGAGAGCTGGGGAGAGGAAGAAAAAGAGGGGGAGGGTTCGGTTCTTGTATACACTATATACATGTACACTCTTGATAATAGACGTCTACTAGCCGTATATATATAGTGTATATATGGACACTATAGACAGAATAGACACTAATGCCAGAACGCTCGTTCTTGTATACACTATATACACTCTTGATAATAGACGTCTACTATGTTCCAAATGTCACTTTAGACAGTGCAGTATATGTATACAGAATATAAAGTGGCTATTGACAAGTCTCAATTGTGTATATTCTGCAATCCCGCTGCTTAGTGGCAAAAGATGGCGTCCGTACATTTGACCACAATCCCTTGCGAACCTAACAGAGTAACCCATATCCGTAGAATGCCCTATTCTCATCCATGACAGTATGTTGGCAACATCACTTGTACTGGCTTGTTATTAAGATAACACGTAGAATGCCCTATTCTCATCCATGACAGTATGTTGGCAACATCACTTGTACTGGCTCGTTATTAAGATAACACGTAGAATGCCCTATTCTCATCCATGACAGTATGTTGGCAACATCACTTGTACTGGCTCGTTATTAAGATAACACGTAGAATGCCCTATTTTCATCCATGACAGTATGTTGGCAACATCACTTGTACTGGCTTGTTATTAAGATAACACGTAGAATGCCCTATTCTCATCCATGACAGTATGTTGGCAACATCACTTGTACTGGCTTGTTATTAAGATAACACGTAGAATGCCCTATTCTCATCCATGACAGTATGTTGGCAACATCACTTGTACTGGCTTGTTATTAAGATAACACGTAGAATGCCCTATTCTCATCCATGACAGTATGTTGGCAACATCACTTGTACTGGCTTGTTATTAAGATAACACGTAGAATGCCCTATTTTCATCCATGACAGTATGTTGGAAACATCACTTGTACTGGCTTGTTATTAAGATAACACGTAGAATGCCCTATTCTCAACCATGACAGTATGTTGGCAACATCACTTGTACTGGCTTGTTATTAAGATAACACGTAGAATGCCCTATTCTCATCCATGACAGTATGTTGGCAACATCACTTGTACTGGCTTGTTATTAAGATAACACGTAGAATGCCCTATTTTCATCCATGACAGTATGTTGGCAACATCACTTGTACTGGCTTGTTATTAAGACAACACGTAGAATGCCCTATTCTCAACCATGACAGTATGTTGGCAACATCACTTGTACTGGCTTGTTATTAAGATAACACGTAGAATGCCCTATTCTCATCCATGACAGTATGTTGGCAACATCACTTGTACTGGCTTGTTATTAAGATAACACGTAGAATGCCCTATTCTCATCCATGACAGTATGTTGGCAACATCACTTGTACTGGATTGTTATTAAGATAACACGTAGAATGCCCTATTCTCATCCATGACAGTATGTTGGCAACATCACTTGTACTGGCTTGTTATTAAGATAACACGTAGAATGCCCTATTCTCATCCATGACAGTATGTTGGCAACATCACTTGTACTGGCTTGTTATTAAGATAACACGTAGAATGCCCTATTCTCATCCATGACAGTATGTTGGCAACATCACTTGTACTGGCTTGTTATTAAGATAACACGTAGAATGCCCTATTCTCATCCATGACAGTATGTTGGCAACATCACTTGTACTGGATTGTTATTAAGATAACACGTAGAATGCCCTATTCTCATCCATGACAGTATGTTGGCAACATCACTTGTACTGGCTTGTTATTAAGATAACACGTAGAATGCCCTATTCTCATCCATGACAGTATGTTGGCAACATCACTTGTACTGGCTTGTTATTAAGATAACACATAGAATGCCCTATTCTCATCCATGACAGTATGTTGGCAACATCACTTGTACTGGCTTGTTATTAAGATAACACGTAGAATGCCCTATTCTCATCCATGACAGTATGTTGGCAACATCACTTGTACTGGCTTGTTATTAAGATAACACGTAGAATGCCCTATTCTCATCCATGACAGTATGTTGGCAACACCACTTGTACTGGCTTGTTATTAAGATAACACGTAGAATGCCCTATTCTCATCCATGACAGTATGTTGGCAACATCACTTGTACTGGCTTGTTATTAAGATAACACGTAGAATGCCCTATTCTCATCCATGACAGTATGTTGGTAACATCACTTGTACTGGCTTGTTATTAAGATAACACGTAGAATGCCCTATTCTCATCCATGACAGTATGTTGGCAACACCACTTGTACTGGCTTGTTATTAAGATAACACGTAGAATGCCCTATTCTCATCCATGACAGTATGTTGGCAACATCACTTGTACTGGCTTGTTATTAAGATAACACATAGAATGCCCTATTCTCATCCATGACAGTATGTTGGCAACATCACTTGTACTGGCTTGTTATTAAGATAACACGTAGAATGCCCTATTCTCATCCATGACAGTATGTTGGCAACATCACTTGTACTGGCTTGTTATTAAGATAACACGTAGAATGCCCTATTCTCATCCATGACAGTATGTTGGCAACATCACTTGTACTGGCTTGTTTTGAATATTTAAAATCTCCCCAACACAATTTCATATCGAATTTAACGTTTTTCGCGCGCGACGAATTGTGGTATTTTCCTGTACGGTGTAATCGGTATATACTTCATGGTAATGTTTCGTTCCATATAGTCTCCCTGCATAATACTGTAAAACAGCATACTATTCGCGACACTCCCTTTCACGCTCATCAAATAAGAATGGGAAAAGGCGACCGCGACAAGGGAATGCAAGTTATAGGGTCTAAACCCCAAACCCCCAGCGATACACCCACACTTAATAAGCTGACTCCTTACTACCTAAGCCCTAACCTAGACACAAACACAACCCCCAAACTTAGCTAAAGAGGGGGTCGCGAAGGGAAGTGCCTTAAATTGTTTAAAGTCCGAGAAGCAGGAAGTGGACGAACGAGTGAGGGAATCATCAGCCGACAATAATTCAGAGGATCCTCCAGGACGCAGCACTTGAGAGAGCTTAAATATTAAGAGGCAGTCAGAGCGTTGCGCCAACCAACATGACTCATTGTGTCGGCTAGCTGACTCCCTGATAAGGCTAGTGTGATAGCTGCGCCAGCTCTGAAACTGTGCAAATTTTCACATTCGTCGACTCGCGCTTCTTTCAAATACAATCGCAACCGAGATTGCATAGCGGAACCCGTGAGATGACTGTTGCCTCCCTTGTAGTGTAGTCGGCTGGGACAGGTAGCCATTAGAGATGTCCAAACCAAGCGTGTAAAATAGAAATAGTAGAAAAAGTATAAATACTTGTGCAACCGCGTGAGCTGCCATCCCGTGGGTCAGAAATGAAACAAACCAGTAACTCAGAAAGGGCTATAGGGGAATGGAAAATATAATAAATGAATGCTATACCGCCTAAACGCGCGGGAGGACCCAGGGGATGACAGCCTGACCGTCTGTAATCCGACTAGGGGATTAGTATCCCTTTCAGGCTGCCATAGGGCGGAGAATAAAGGGGCAACGGAGCAGAAAGGAACAATGGAGCCGACCGAGTAAACAACTGAGGCAAACAATATCACTATAATGAAAGAGCTAAAAGCCAAAGGACAAGGGGAAGCAGATAATTAGACCATGCACAAATATGACAGGTATGGCAATAAAAGGGCTAAACAACGCTAATAAACAATAGACAGACGGAGGAGGGAGTGGGCAACACATGAAATAATGAAGACATAATTAGGGAGGGATCTGAATCAACAAGGCTTATGCAACTAAAAACGATAACTGAAAGCCAGGCAATCGTATGACGCATGAAATAACAAACAAATAAGGAATATGAGGGCAGAAAATGCTTCAAAATAAAAAACCATGGCCTAAACAAGTATCCTTCGCCAGATGACAACTGAATAAAATGCGAGTCCCAAATGCACAATGTGAAACCATGAAAGTGCGATAAACAACTACAAAACCTGTAGATGCCGTGCAGAAACCAAATATATATATATATACCAGTCCAAAACCTGGTGCTAACCACAAGGAGGGCACGTCTGAATCAATTCGCATAAAACGCATAAGACTGAGAGAACCAAATAACAATCAACTAAAAACGGCTATAGAAGCGCGCAATAAGCAAGGCACCGGGACCGACCGCGGGTAAATAATTAAGCCATTTCTCAAATCGGTGTTTTCAATCAGGAAAAACATGCACTAGATGACCCGCGTAGAACGAACGAAATCTTGTTATAGAAACTCATAACAATCCACTGAAGGCAACAAAACGCATATAAAACAACTATAACTTAGAGGGTATTCGTTATCTAGGTATCTTCGATCTTCGATCTTCGTTTCCTAAGTCTACGTTATCTACACACCCAAAATAATGTGTCCAAAGAAGTTTCTTTTATTAACCGATGACCCGCATAGAACGAACGAAATCTGGTTATAGAAACCCATAACAATCCACTGAAGGCAGCAAAACGCATATAAAACAACCATAACTGGCTATACAAGCACAAATCCGTATTCGAGAGGCCAGGTACGTACAAATTAACTATAACTGCATGGATGCTCAGCCCTGGCTACTCAGCCCAACGTGCATACAAAACCGTACAGGGAGAGTAAGGGAATAATCCAGCAACTGCACAAATCCGTATTTGTGAGGCCAAGCACGTACACATTAACTATAACTGGCTGCTCAGCCCTGGCTACTCAGCCAACGTGCATACAAAACCGTATAGGGAGAGAAAGGGAATAATCCAGCAACTGGACAAATCCATATTTGCCTCTAACCCCTTTTGCAATTTTTATACATATGAATCTTTGAATGGTTTTGAGTACTTCTGCGAAGAAATTTTGGCTTTATGCTTGTTTGAAATGGTGAAAATTTGACCTCTCCTGACCCATGACCGCGTAAGAAAAAACCTGGGTCGATTCCCTATCTTACGTCACCTCATTAATGCATTATTCTCCATGGCGTCTTTCTGTCACAACAACTTTCCCAGATCAAAACCATAAAAAGGATACCCTATCCCAGACCTCGGCAGCTCAAACTGACCATATCCTATCCCGCGGCACATACCCGTATAGCCAGGCCATATAAGGGAGTACCTCCCCGGCTCGAAGGTATCATTTTGGTTGAATAACGAAGGAAAAACTACACAGTTGTACACTTGTTTATGTCCACCATTTTACTTATCCCTATGTAGTCTGGCACTGATTTGTGGGATACATTGTAGCACTAGTCTTCAGGCTCTTTCAATCAAATGGCAAATAAGTGTGCCTGCTTGTGATTGACGGTAAAAATTCGAATTTTCGCACGAAATATTTTATTCAGTCTCCGCCATTTTAGCAGAAATAGCATTCCATCATGTACCGCATCACCAAATGTACTACCGCTGCCAGCGACTCAAAAGTTTTATATTGCTGCATGGTAACGATCGTGGTGCCAGAGCCACATCCGACCCAGTACTGTTATCAGCCGAGCAGCTACTGCACCATGAGTTTGTAAACAGAAATCACGGTATAGGCTTTTCTTTTAAGAAGTATTGCTAATCTGAATTCACCAATACGTCCAAAAGTCGTCTTTACGGGTCAGGAGGGAAGCTGTTAATTACTCGGGCCAGGCCTTCGGCCGAGGCACGAGTCAGAAATCGCAAGTGTTTTATTATTTGTTATTTTTTGTGTCGCTGAAATGCGCCAGCAACCAATCAGATTACACAGGAGCCCATTGTTCGATTCCCAACACGTGACATGATCAACCAATCAGATTCGACACCCGCCCGATCTTGGTTGTGGTCTGCTGCCAAGTCAGCAATGGAGCGAAGATTAACCATTATTTTGCTGAAACCAAAGGTTTCTTCGAATGAAATACCAAGTGGTTAACTTTCCTCCCTTCCTCCGTTGTCATGTTCAGTTATTCTAGGGCTGACAGGACTTTTAGGGGCTTTCAATGGAAAATTCTCACATTTACGAAAGGGATGTGGCGATCCAAATATCGCACAGCAACTGAGCAAGCTACGTCTTCTACTGCCGGCCGGATGAGTGATGGTTTTCGTCCAATAATCCACGGAAACTGAAAGAAAATGCCTGTACTGCTGCATCTAAGTGCCATACGATTGCAGTGTTGCGTTGTTGATTAATTGTTGAAATGCTCTACCATCACACACTGTCAGGAGGTCAAATGAGGGATTGTTGATTGTTTGCAATGTTGGCTGTACAATTGTTTACTGCGAAGCTAAGTCCTCTCCTGAAAATGAAATACTCTCGAGTCGAGATTATACAACTGGGAAGTCTTGACTAAACCAGTCAACCACTACCACTTCACTAAGACTTCAATTCAAGAGTCACAAAACCTGGAAGTGAATAGTGATTGACCCTTGTCTTTGAACGCGAACGGAAATCAGAACTGGTGAGGTTGAAATATTTGTGTTTATAATTATATACGCACACAAATCTTACTTGTTCCCTACTTTTAGAATTATATTAAGTGTAATGGTGACAGTAATTCGAACTGGAAATGAAATCGTCCATAAGTTGAACTGTATGTGACGTTATAGAGACCCAAAAAAAAGTTAAAATCGTCAAAAGAATAACAGAACTCAGAAGTAGAATTGACCACGAATTATACCCATAAACAGAACTGGATCCGAGAATACCGTATTAAAATTGAATTGGATCTGTCGAAAGATTAGCAGGATTTGTCGTGGAAAGCCGTAACTAGAAACCGAACTGTCATAAAACAAGAACTGCAGAGTATAAATTATGGCTCTGCCCACAGTATTATATTATGTCGTCACGCAGTTTTTTGTTTGCCGACGATTGATACGAACGGGCTTCAAACTCCGGCTTTGTTTTCTCATTTTGCTACTGCACAGAAGACCTTGAAATATAAACCGTTCAATAAATCTACCTTAATTTATCCTAAAGAAAGCTTTGATTTATACCCTCGAAGAAGGAAATGCATTTGATTTTCTCCACTTCGCCTTCCCTTGCCGTTAACAATAGGAAATGGACAATCTGAAATCTACAATCTGAAATCTACAATGAACCTAAAATGTTTACCGTCTTGTTTTTTTCGGCCAATGGAAATCGAGATACCGTGGCGCTGTAATCGTTTCGGCAGAAGAAGTAAGGAGTCGGGTTGAACTTCTCGAAACGAGCGATAGTATTGGCCTACCCAACAATAGAAAACAGCCTAGTGTTACCCTCTTTAAATAGTTATTTTCCAAGTGGTTTACATGCATGAAATCAACACACAATATTTTATTAAACATTAGGGACTAGTCAAAAATTTGCAGGGGAAATGCAAGGGGGGGGGGGGTTGAGAATGCAATCAAAAAGTCTAAACAATATATACGGTGACCTTCCATGGACAATGAGTATGAAATCTTTTGCCCCTTTCTCCCCTATTATCACCCCTTTTTTCAGTTCCCATGATTTATGACCCTCCATTTTTGGGGATTCAAAAAAATCTCAACCTCCTCCCCATGCTAATTTCTGACCAGTCCCTTCAGTGACAACCCTCATGAAGCCTCAATTTAATTATCAGTAAAACTTTGTAATTAGAAGCTCCCATATGTGATTGCAATGTAAATTATCACAAGCATGAGTAGTGAATCAATTATCCTGCTCCCCTAGCACAAACCATGTATGACACAAAAATATGCTAGAACTCCATGTATTAATTAAAAGTGGCCCAAGTTAAGGTTGTATTTATTCGTTATGCTCTTTTGACATTAAGAATAATTCTTCAAATGGCACCATTTTTTTATTTCTACTACATGTTTAATAACAATTCTCTGCTGTACAAAAATTATTAGAACATTGTATTGACGATTTCCTGTCTTAAAGTTTGGAAACGTAACACATGCATTTAATGTCAAGTGCCATTTTTAATGTTTTCACAAAGTCATCAATTCTTTACTGAAAATGAATTGTTTTAGAAAATTTTGCCTTCTCCCTAACTGAAAGCCCGAGTATAATGCCCAACGGGCATCGTGTTATTATATAAAGCGCGCCGAAATGTCGTTTACTAAGCTGATAGCTCTCGTGTGCGGCGAATTTCAACGAGTTTTTCGCCTCAATTGACCGTGAGGAAAATATCAATCGTATTTGGTATTTTTAGTTTCGTGGCGAGAAACTCGCTGTGTGTGTTCAAGAGAGCTAACAGCTCAGCTTGCCGTAATCTATTGACCAATGAAAACGCTCAGCGCTCTCACGTGATTTCAAAATGGTGACATCCAGCGAAGTAATATAATGTATAGTTATAGTGAAATTCACCGTGTGAGAAACGGGGCTTGAGCTAACAGCTCTCTCGTGGCCGTTGGCTTAGCTGATAGCTCACGTGTGCGGCGGGCTTAGCTTAACAATCAGTCCGAAACGCACGCTCTGATTGGTCCGATTGGTGTGTTATTAGAAGACACACACATGGATGACGTCACGATGCATTTCATTGGATATTTTCATAGTTTTAGTTTGCGATTATTACTGATATAAAACAAATAGACTCCTCGACTGCGTCTCGTGGCGCACTTCTTTGTTCTCTTCACGTTGTGACGTCATCTGTACATCTATAAGAGGACAGACGCACGGCAGAATGGAATCAATATTTATTAAATATGAAGTCTGTACTCCCCGTTATCGAAAATTCCTTGATCCAACGTTGCTGATTAATTGCTTAGCTAGTATCACTGAACGTACATCACTCGTTTTGTTTCCTGTTCAGCAACAATAAACCTGCCATCTGCAAGCACTGATAAGTAGTAAGGCTGTCCAATGTTCTCACTCGTCTTACCCACAAAACGGCCGTCCAGTGTGAATTTCTGAATACGATGATTACCGTAATCACATACAAGTAGGTTACCATCATTGTCGACAGCAAGACCACGTGGTTTACTGAGCTCACCATCTCCACTTCCTGGTCTTCCTATTACATATCTCCTGGTCGCTGTGTTATCTTGCTGGTCAAACACATGAATGACATCTTTAAACAAGTAAGATACAATGAACAGATCACCATAAGCTATAGTGGTGAATGGATGCATCTCCTCATCCGGCTCTAAACCGAACTGAAATAGATAAGTTCCGTCTCCTGTAAACACTTGAACGCGCTGATTGTCAAAGTCACTGACTATAATACGTCCTTGTTCGTCTACATGTACTCCCCGTGGATAACGGAACTCTCCCCTACCCTGACCTGGTCTACCAAAGCACTTTAAGAACTTTCCAGTTGTGCTATCAAATATCTGTATCTTGCAATTGGACTGATCTGCTATCACCACGTCGTTATCGTTTAGGAATACTATACCATGCGGATTACTAAGTCGTCCCCTGCCTCGGCCCTTACTACCAAACCTATTCAGTAGCACACCCTCCATATTGAATACAGCTACACAGTGGGACTTGTCGTCAGTTATAGCAATCCTGGTATTACCTTTATTAACTGAGATACCAGTAGGATCTAACAGAGGCTCTGCCAACCCTTTCATCACAAACTCTCCAGTAATCTTCAGCTGTTGTTGTTTCACGTCCATCACCAGCGGGCTATTGGACACACGTTTACCGTTAATCTTCACATCAGCTGTGAATTGTCCCGGTACCTTGGGGGTGAATTCCACTTCATATTTCTCACTAATCCTTTCTGATACTTCTAGCAGTTTCACGTCCTCTTTAGGGCTGATGTTTACCTCTATAACATCATCAGGGTCGTTGTTTGGTTCTCCGGCAAAGTTTTTAGTAAACACGCTCAGCTTTACACGAGACTGTGCCTCACGTTTTGATTCCACCTGTACTGTGCTCTTTACTGGGTCTGTAGGTATTGTTTTCGATAAAGAACCGAGACCTACTTCTCGCAGTATAGTAGGCCCCTCACTAGGAACAAACATGACCCTAGAGTCGATCTTGGTCCAGTCTTTTTCAATGGCGGTAAGTTCCTCGCATGTATTTTCTACTGAGTCTTTATTGGTCATTATTAGATGTGCTGAGCCATATTCAAGCAGCTTGGCGACGTGCTTACTGACACTGCTAGTTTGATGAAGTAACGACTCTTGCTCGGTTTTCTTTGTGATTACCATTTGCACCTCTTCATCGATCTGTCTCATCAAATCTCTCTTGTTTTGTTCAATGAAGGCAATCAGTTCTTCGGCTGCTTTCATCACATTTATTTTCGTTTCTTCGGCGGTTGCCTTTATCTTGCAGACGGTTTCTTCTAAAACCTTGTAGTTCGTCTGTTCTTCTGTTTCTTTTCTCTTCAAACGTTGAAGTCGCTCATACAAAATCAACTTTAGCATTTCCGCTTTCGCTTCTATGTCTACAAGGTCATGCCCACCTTGATGATCCTCTAGAATACATTTCTGACATACACAGCTCTCACATGTGTTACAGTAAAACTGCAAGATGTCTTCGCTGTGTGGTGGCCTCTCGCAGTTCGACTGGCGACGAATGAGGACATTATAATCTTCCGCTTGAAGTTCTCTTAGATTAACAAGTTGATGTCCTCCCATAAATAGATTATGAGCATTCAAGCATTGCTCGCAAAGATAACGAGCACAGTTCAAACAGTGTGATGTTAATGGCTTTTGCTTTTTGCAAACTGAGCAGATTACTCCAGAGCTAGCTTCAGTAGATGTTGCGATGGACAAGACTTCAAGAATACGTGAATGAAAGCTGCTTGACTCCAGAGAATCGAAGTCGCTACACTGCGGTAGATGAATGTTCACCTGGCACAAAGGACAACTGAAAGTTTTTCCTTCATCTTTCAGCTCGGCGTGTGTAGCCAGACAATTCTTACAGAATGTGTGGAAGCATTTGAGAATCTTTGGCTCCTTCAGGGTCTCATAACACAACGAGCACTTAGTTAGACTAGTTAGGGAATCCATTGTAGCTCAAAGCGAAGAGTAGAATTAATTAATATGAATACCAATTACTTAAGTATTTCTAAGAACTCATGATATGAATATGATATCACTTCCAAGAAATCCTGTCATTTGAATTGACGTCATTGTGATCTGTTGACCTCTTTATCGACTATTATTGGCAGAAATATATTCCATTGTAGGTGGGGCGTTAAATTATGCAATACCTCCTGTGAAGCTAGTAAAACTTAATACAAACTACAGTAAAATTTTGAGCATTTCATCCGTTTATTGCTCTAATTTGGTGTTGAGTGCGCACGCGTGGAATTTGTTGCAGCAGTGAAAGATTGGTTGCAACATGTAATTATTTCTCATTTGTAGAATTAAGAAAGCCATATGAAATTTCTTCTACAGATGTATGAAAGAATCGGAGTGTCAGTTTGAATGTTGATTCACCCGTACATCCGAGAAAGAAAGTCTGACTGAAATTGCTAGAAACGTGAACAGTGAAGTGAATAGCGTCCATTTTCTTCAAGTTCTACGAATTCACCTATTTCAAAAAAGGTTGTCCAGGAAAAACAGCAAACGGCAAATGACAAGCGAAATTCCCAAAATAGATTGTCGTTATAATCGTTATAAATTTCCAGCTGTGCGAAACGGGATAAACTACAGTGTAATTGGAAAATCGATTCGCAGGAGACCCGTTCATATTCGTCTTAAATAAAAGAGTAGAATAGTAGACTCACTATCTGTCTTATGTATACTATGTGTTAATTTTGTCTATTTTTAGGATTTACTTGTAAGTACATCATTTAATTTTAATTTGTAAATTGAGGACAGTTCAACTGGTTTGTCGGTTGCAACCCTTAATTTGAATAAAGCATTATTATTATAATGGTGTATTAGCCGGGACGTTAAGAAAATATTTGTTTTAACTTTAGGAATAACTTTATTGTACAATTTTACGAAATGGATGTTAAGGGGGGAGGGTGAGGGAAGGGGGGGAGGGGGGGGGGGGACAAACTGGACGTTAAAATAAGAGAAATAATAACTGAAAGTAGTTACAAAAATACTTAATTGTGATTGGGTGAGCATGGACATGTTAATCACTAGCAGCAGTGTTAATTCTATGCAAAATCTAGTTAACCAGCCTGAAATACAGCCGCCTTCACCCTGGAACAGTTAAAAACATCAGTTGTTTACGAAAGGTGTACCCCTGCAATACTAAAATATATACAATATAAATTATAAATGTAATAATGCATTAAAACTGTTTTACATGTTTGCCGTGTAGGAGTACAATTTAGCACGTGCTTTATATGGTTAGACACTCTTAGATCACATAGCTGAAGCTACATTTTACTGTAGTCAGTCCTCGGTTTAGGTATAAATAATTTACTTTCCACGGTGGGCACAAACGACCATAAAAACGGCATGAGTTCTATATTTAAACAAGAGCCCATCTGGGCTTTCACTCGGGCCACATGAGATTGAAGATGAAATACACTTTCATTTGAAATCCTTTTAGTAATAACCGAAGGGAAGAATTATTAGCTGAATTTAGCAGTCTTTAGGAGCTGTGGCCGGTAGCGCGGTGACATTCATTCTCTGCTCCCCAAGTATATATATTTCTCGTGTATGAAAATTAAAGAAGTTGACCTCTACTTATTCATGTACCGCACGCTTACAATTTAGTCTACTGTTCTCCAGGTTCAGAGTACTAATAGATGAGTGTCTCAAATATATGTTTATATTTGTCCCATATTATAAGTTGTATCCTGTCCACCTATGATGGAGCTATCATATGATATATTTCTAGCTCTACTGTTCATTCTACCCTGCGGCTCTTTATCGCAGCTCGCGTCCATATCAGGTATTTATTAACTGAAATGCCTGTTGGTTATATACCTGATCTGCTCATTACATTACAGAACTATAAAGGGAACTGTTGGAAGCCTTTAATTTCTCGAACCGAAACCTCGGCCGTGAGAGGATTCTTGTTTAAGTTGACCTTGAGAGTCAGTTGAATATTGCTTCGCTCATCATAAATTATTCTGTGCGACGGTACTGTTTATTTCTCCTGGGTATTTCTGACAGACGCTCAAAATTATTTTAGTGCATGTTGGCCTACAGATCACGGTGTTTGCGCTGGTATGTATTATGACCGAGAGGCATAAAACCTACGAAACGTACCTCAAACGGATGGCAAAATCTATCAGCGCCACGAGGTCAACAAATCGACAAAGAAATGCAAATACATTGTATAAACACGCAATGATTTCAACCTCACCGTACCTTAATTCATGACCTGACAAGACACTGTTCAGTTTCAGTTTCACTCTCAGCTTTGCTCTTGAGTTTGAGTTCGGCTTTGTTAAAGACTTCTTATTCAGTTGTATGGTATTGTGCAGTAATAATATAATTTTGAGTATACCAATCCACAGAGATTCAAATAACAAAGCCGTGGCGCCGAAAGAGAAGCTTAAACGAGAAATATTTTGTCCTCCGAAAAACACAACATCTTGTCCTTTCTATCGAAGAAGCCTTGGTTTCAGCAGAAAGGAAAACGCTAAATTCCAATTCGATATGTGTGGATCTTTGAGTCCTTCACTCTTCAGGTCCGGCGTCGTGTCGTATATAAAATCACAGGCCATCTGGGTAAAAAACGCGGTCCTTCGGCTCCGACAAGAGCGCCAGTTGCAATATCCTGAGCCTGTTGGAAGGCTTTCGCACGAGTGAAGTTAAATAAAACATTTAAACTGCTTACATTTGAGAGATGGGACTCCAAATTTGAGAGAGATTTGCTCGCGGATCGAATCCACCGTTTTTATTTACTGTATTCAATTATGTAAATAAATTAACCTGGCGATTGTTGCGTGACCAGCACAGTGCAATCTGATTGGTGTGAATTTGACCTTTAACGCATGCGCAGAAGACTTGTTGCACAGAATAAAAATAAATAAAAAAATAACGACTTGCATTTTAAGACTCGGCGCTGCCACAGGCAGCCCGAGTAAAAAGTTTTCAATGTAGACAATTGAATTTTGGTAGGATGTAGAATCATTAAAAGAATATAACCTGATGTTTTAAGTTATTTTAATACCATTGTGACGTCACAATGACGTCATTTATCCATTTGTAATACGTTTCTTGTAACTGTTCATTACCTCTAAAAACGGAATGTCGTATATTGTTAAAATCTCCTCGTGATGAGAATGAAGCAATCGAAAACCCGATGTCGCATTGCTTTAGGAAAGCAAAAGTTACGAAAGTTTGGATTTTGTGTATGTAAACAACACAAAAGCATTTATGAAAATATCGCTCTATTCATCTTGTAGAGTTGGATATACTGTTGCATGACATTTTGTCCAATCATTAAACACGTAGTGGTGGTAAATCGTCCACAACGTCATATTTTTGGCAACGTCATTATGACGTCATACTTTCTTATACATGCCCTTAGAAAAAAATCCTTTGAGTGATTTTCGAGTTTTAATGATGAAATGCACTAGTCTGGCACTCAAAAGTCACATTATTTTAATTTCTTGATTTTTTAACAATAGGCAGTCTTATTTACGTACGACTCCTGACGTCATTAAATATGACGTCATAGCAACAGTCATTTCTCTATAACTTTTGCTGTAGTAGTCGTAGTACGTTCAAATTTGCGCCAAATAAATGTGTGTCATCAAGGCCCTTTGATGGTGTAGTCTGTTTGTAACGTTTATTAAAGGGAGAATTTCACCAAAAAAGGAGGCATCCCTTATGACGTCACAAAACGTCATCATACTAACATAAAACACCTAAAGTATGTAGTTTCATTTTGTTAACAACTCACCAACATTTCTTCAAATTGAGACTATAATTAAAGAAATGGTGTTAATTTTAATTATTTGGCCACGCTCACTGATGCCGATTTTGACGTTCTCAGGAGCCCATTACCAGGAGCGTCCATCTCCCATACTAGGTCTGTGAGTCAGCGTATGACCGGATTGAGCTATATTTAGAACAGATCTCACCGGAGTTCACGTGCCCACACTTTGGGAATCCAATCAAACCATAGTCGGGACAATGCGGCGTTAGTAAAATCACCTCAAAGAACAATCGATCGTTCTTAATCTCCTGAGTCAGTAGTAGGCATAAATAGATTGTGCTCGGCAACTTTTGAGCAACTTTTAGCGTTTTGAGCAACTTTTTGTAGTGCGAGCAACCTAGAGCAACTTTTGCCTTCCTTGGCAACTTTTGAGCAACAAATCGGTATAAAACTGATCCAAACTATCAAAAAGGTCTTTATTTAGAAGGTTTTTATTAAAATTGGTCAAAACTAAGGATAGTTAATTGATAAATGATATACAAATAAAATAAAACTGGCTTTACGCGCGCCCACGCAAACTGGACAGCAGCTATCTATTTAATATCGCCCGCGAATTATCCAGCGGTTATTCGCTCCATGGTCAATATCACATTAGAAAGTACTACTATTGGTAGTTATGTTGAACTTTAAGATTATATTGAATTACACATCCAACATTCCATGTTTTAAGTTGTTATCTAGAATAAAATGGCTCGCCAAAGTGAGCAACTTTTTCAAATTTTGGTGGCAACTTTTTCAATTTTTGGCAACTTTTGAGCAACTTTTAGCCTTTTTTTGGAGCAACTTTGGCTGGATTTGCTAGCACAATCTATTCATGCCTAGTCAGTAGGCAGTTACCCGGGAAACATGTTCTAAAAATAGCTCAAACCGGTCATACGCTGACTCACGGGTATAGTATATTTGGGCGCTCCTGGTAATGGGCTCCAGACGTTCTTTGTGCCCGACGTGTTCAGAATCTCTTAGATCATAGTTAGTATTACGAGATGTAAAGAGATCCTGAAAGTAACCTGGGGTGAACTTATGCATGGTTTTGTACATCGCCATTGCTTTTTGTTTTTTCGATATGTATATATATACGTCGTCCTATAAACCAAGCACTATCAATAAGTAGACTTGAACTCGTGTCATAGCTTGATTTAGTAATTAAGCTTATTCATGTAATAGTTAAAACAATAAGTAGTGCTGACTTGTCGTAAATGTTCCTTGTGTTGTGAAAGTTCCTTTTGAAGTGTTTTTAATTTCTTGAGGCATTATTTGGTGAGTAGTTTGAGGTGCATGCGGCTCGTAGTGAGTTGAATTTTCTTCCACTGTTTGTGGAACCACGGATTGCTTGTCTGTATAGTAGGTCGGCATTTGGACAATCTTTTCAAACCTATTTCGCAATTTCCTTTTATGTTTTACTATTGTATAAAACATATGTCATCGATTTTGTAATTTCCGCTGATAGTTACGTAATTAACAATTTATATAAGCCTTGTATCCATTTGTGACCTCCACTGTAAAATAAACCTGAAGAAGGCTGGTACTGGCCAGCCGAAATATCGTATAAACCTCGACAAGCGTTGTATTTGATCAGCATTGCAGTAGTCTTCGGACACTTTATCATAATGTTTAATAGCAGTGGATAAATTGAACTTGATGTAAAAACAGTATATCAACTTCTTTCCGGTAATAGGTGCTAGACTGATGTTAGATAACTTCCATGCATGGTTAATACGTCTTTTCCCTCGTTAAATCAAACCCGGTTATAGAGCTTGAATCTTATAAACACTCGATCCAGTCATTCTAAGTAAAATGTATGTTATTATTTGTCTATAATTAGAATATAATAAGTTATTGTTATCAATTTCTCGATCAACTTATATTTAACTAATAGTCTCTCATGTAAATAATGCGGGCTAGAGCTGTTACGAAACCATGCAGCATGTAATGTCTAGTTATTAACCCCCACCTAGAATAGCCTTATGCTAAATGTGGGTGGGTTACTTCTTTTGTAAATAAGTGAAGTTTTGAAATAATGTAAAGTATTTCCAAAGATTACGGGGCTGCCTGTGGCGCAAGTGAGAGCTAGTCTTCCAACTGTGCTTGATATCCATGTGGGACGGGGTAATCAAACAGTGACGCTAAACTTCTCCCTAACCAAACTACTATTCTTACACAGAAAGTGCTTCAAGACAAGAAACCAAAAACAATTATAACTGTTTCCAATTATTGCTTTATAAACAACAAATTAAAATACCTGGTTAACTGACGAAAAAAACAAGCAAATACGCGCATGCGCGTTAGATTATAAGCTCCTTGGCTCTTTCTAGTATGGAAATTGTTTTTTCTTGCTCTTTCGTTTTTATCTCTTCGTTGAATCATAGTTTGGTATTATTACTGCTCGCGGTAGTATATTTTACGAGTATGTTGATGTAGGATAGAGCTTTTTACACATTGCACTGGATTTCACTCTGTTCAGCCAGGTTTGAATGAAACCCCAAAGCCCGCGCGTTTGTTGGTTGGACGTCAATTCTGATACGATATTTTATCACTAAAATCGTCGTTCACGCTTATGATTAGACATACTACGTCTTCACACTAGTGAAGAAACCGATCGTTCGCGCTGTTGACAATCTGCATATCATTAATATGCACAGCTTTTTCAGTGGGTAAATCTTAGTATCTATGAGATAACGCTTGTTACTTGTGTGCAACGTTTTGTTCATGGAGAAATGTCAAGCCATCTGCCACGTCCAGGGCAATTTTTCTCAATACTTCGGCGCTAATTCCTTAAAATTAGTACATATGAAGGTGACCGAGGAATTATTGGAGGGAAGACACTCTCCGGCGTGGGATTTCCTAGCGGTATAAAATCAAAATAAACATTCCATCATTGAAGGCAAATGGCATATGATAAATTACAATAAGGGCAACAATTTTGTCATGAGAAAGCCAATAGTGCATTCTGGCCTCTTTCGCCTGAGCCAAGCAATTTCTTTATGATACTCTCGTAATCTGCCACAAATACAGAGCCGAAACTCCCCTGACCAATTTCAACTTTGTTCTTCTGATCTTTGAAGGAAATCGAAGGGAGACCTGATATATCAATAACTTTTGGTTTTAGGAATGGAAGCATGGCGAGTGAACATGCAGCGATGTAGGCCAGCTGCTTCAAAGAAACTGGTATTGCATAAGCGCGGGAAACTTTGATGAGCCCAGCGCGCGCATACATCCCGCCTGTTTCCCGCCCAAACTGAAATAACACAACTCCAGCATACTCTAATGCTATGTCGCATTGGAAACTCATTCACGCAGAAGTAAATGGAATTTATATACATATGAATCTTTGAAAGGTTTTGAGTACTTCTGCAAATAAATTTTGGCTTACAGAGAATACTCTATGTTCTAGGCTTGTTTGAAATTAAATGGTGAAAATTTGACCTCTCCTGACCCATGACCGCGTAAGAAAAAGTCTGGGTCGATTTATTTATTCAGAATTAAAATAAATATGACTTGCTCCGATATTATCGGCAATTGTGAAAACTGAGGAGTCTTTTAAACCGTTCAGAATATAGAAGGAAGTCCGCGGTGTACTCAATCTCCGCCATTTCAGCAGAAATGGCATCCATCATGTACCGCATCACCAAATGTACTACCGCTGCCAGCGACTCAAAAGTCTAATATTGCTGGCAACGATCGTGGTTCCGACCCAGTACTGTTATCAGCCGAGCAGCTACTGCACCATGAGTTTGTAAACTTTGAAAAATAAGTATTGCTAATCTGAACACACTGAGACGTCCAAAAGTATACTGTGTTTACGGGTCAGGAGGGAAGCTGTTAATTATTATATAAAGCCCGCTGCACACGAGAGCTATCAGCTTTGTACCCAACGGGCATGAAATGTCGTTTACTAAGCTGGTACCTCTCGTGTACGGCGAATTTCAGCGAGTTTTTCGCCTCAATTGACGGTGAGGAAAATATCAATCGTGTTTGATATTTTTAGTCTTTTGAGGGAAGAAAATCACCGTGTGCGCTGAACAGAGCCGCTAACAGCTTAGCCTGGCGTAATCTATTGACCAATGAAAACGCTCAGCGCTCTCACGTGATTTCAAAATGGCGACGTCCAACGAAGTAATAAGGTATTTAGCTAAAGGGATAGCTTAGTAAAATTCACCGTGAGGTGAAACGGCGCTTGAGCTAGCAGTTTAACAAACGATCTCTCGTGCCCGTTGGCTTACCTGATAGCTCTCGTATTCAGTCCGAAACGCACGCTTTGATTGGTCAAGAGCCGTGTGTTATTAGAAGACACACACATGGATGGCGTCACGATGCATTTGATTGGATATTTTCATAGTTTTAGTTTGCAATTATTACTGATATAAAACAAATGGATTCCTCGACTGCGTCTCGTGGCGCACTTCTTTGTTCTCTTCACGTTGTGACGTCATCTGTACATCTATAAGAGAACAGACGCACGGCAGAATGGAATCTATATTTATTAAATATGAAGTCTGTACTGCCCTTTATCGAAAATTCCTTGATCCCGGGGGGGGAGGGGGGGGGACTTACGTGAAAAATGGGTATGTATGTGAGGCCAAGAGACTCAAACCCTGACCCTGTTTGACCCAATCCGAGCTCCAAAACCCTGATTGCCCCACTTTTAGGGGAAAAAAACCTTATTGCCCCTTCTTTAAATTGTTTTAAAAACACGGTCGGATATATATCCCGGCCGGTATACCGCGTACCGGGATTGCATGCAAAATACGGAACATTTCAAGTCGGGACGTGGTATTGGGTAAACAAATCAGCAGATGGAGTACATAGATAAGTACTGAAGTACGAATTAGCGGCGTCACAATGTAAGGGAACCTCAGTGCTTGCATGTGGACAGGCGATCAAAATACGGCAACAGAATGTATTTTTTTCGACATAGTAGCTAAAAAAAATGAACCCTAACTGCCTAAAAAATACTGAACCCCGACCCTGACTGCACCCAAATTATACTCCAATCCTGACCCTGATCTGCCCAAATCAGGTCAAAACCCTGACCCTACCTGCCCAAACTGAGCTCAAAACCCTGACCCACCCGGGCGGCACATACATAATACGTCACAAAGAGGAGTACCCCCCCCCCCCCCGGGTCCTTGATCCACCGTTGCTGACTAATTCCTTAGCTAGTATCACTGAACGTACATCACTCGTTTTGTTTTCTGATCATGATCAGTAACAATAATCCTGCCATCTGCAAGCACTGCTAAGTAGAACGGCTGTCCAATGTTCTCACTCGTCCTACCCACAAAACGGCCGTTTAGTGTGAACTTCTGAATACGATGATTACTGTAACCACATACGAGTAGGTTACCATCATTGTCGACAGCAAGACCGCATGGGGCACTGAACTCACCATCTCCACTTCCTGGTCTACCTATTACATATCTCCTGGTCGCTGTGTTATCTTGCTGGTCAAACACATGAATGACAGGAATAAACCAGTCAGATACAATGAACAGATCACCATAAGCTATAGTGCTGAATGGATACATCTTCTTCTCATCCAGCTCTAAACCGAACTGAAATAGATAAGTTCCGTCTGCTGTAAACACTTGAATGCGCTGATTTAAACAGTCATTGACTATAATACGTCCTTGTTTGTCTACATGTACTCCCAGTGGAAAACTGAACTCTCCCCTACCCTGACCTTGTTTACCAAAGCACTTTAAGGACTTTCCAGTTGTGCTATCAAATATCTGTATCCTGTGATTGAAGTTATCTGCTACCACCACGTCGTTATCGTTTAGGAATGCTATACCATCAGGATTACTAAGTTGTCCACTGCCTTGCCCCTCACTACCAAACCTATTCAGTAGCACACCCTCTCGGTAGCATTTTTATTTATGACTTTGCCCAGTTTCAACATTTCTAAAACCGATAAACGTTTAGGATAGGCTTTGCTTGGGCTCGATACCTTCGTGGACAGCAAAAATTGTACATCCTTCGTCTGAGTGAGGCGTGGTATTGCAGAATATACAGTATTTATGACATAGGTATATAGTGTTTATATATTAGTAATATACATGAAAAAAATGCTCAATTCTGATTGGTTGAGGGCAGTGCAATTTCAAGGAAACACAGTACAGAAGAAAGGAAACAGTGCCGAAAAAAGGAAATACGATGCAATTTTTTTTGGAAAGTAATGAAACATTTCCTTTCGACTTCTGAGAACACTCGAACAATTTGAATGAATTTGAAAGTGTGAACTATTATGGTTTGTTGACTGAATAAATTACTTTGTCACATGACTTGCCAACGTCACTTCCTGATAATTTTTTTCATGTATATTATTAATAAGTAATCATACGGTTTTCTCGTGCAATTTGAGATTAATTTTCACTCTTGATTTTTTCAAAGAGCTCAAATTGCACTCGCCCTTCGGGCTTTCGGGCTCGTGCAATTTTTATATTCTTTGAAAAACCCACTCATGCAAATTAATCCAAAATTGCACTCGAAACCGTATGGTTACCTATACATATATACTGAATATACTGTATATATATATATACAGTCTATACATCATTTGTATATTCTGCATATTCTGCATTATGTATATTATACACTATATACACCTAAAGTGTATATTCTGTATATTATTACCGATACTAACGTCTGTATATAGTGTATATTGTTTAATTATAAATTAGACACTATACACTTTAGACGTATACAGTGTGTATATAGTGTCTAATTATACACTATATGCAGAATAGACACTGTTCTTTTGATGTTGGTATCGGAAGATACAGAATATACATGCAGTGTTGATTAGTATATACTGTGTATATTACGATCATGTATACTGCCATGTCTACATATATATACATAATACACATGGAGTGTTGATTATATTAGTGTATTCTGTGTATATTATGATCATGTATATACATACAGAATATACAGTTATATTGACAGTTGTCTATAGATACATATATTTTTGGTTATCTGTCTCGATTAGCCCACTCAGCTATTACAGGTAACCTGTACCTACAATCTATAGTTTTTTCTCTATATGTACATATTGTAATTTCCAAAATGGTACGAATAAACTTGTTGTTGTTGTTGCTGTATATTCATCAATACCGCACCGCAGTGCTTCGTCTTCACATAGACATGTTGATCACTAACAACTGTCAGTGTTAATTCGATGCAAAAACTAGTTTTAGATTATAATTAGTTAATTAGCTTCAGCAAGTTTTCTTTTAAAAGTTATCAATTGAAAACAGAACAAAATACGCGAATGCAAAATTCACTTCCTTTATTCGGCAAAGTCTTTTCAAAGTAGGCGGATTTACGGGCTATCAAAACCTTTATGTATCCACAATAATTACATCATCTACCGATGTTGGCTTCTGCAAGAAATACTAACAACTATAATCATTCGCGATCGAAGATTGACGAAGAGATTTATTGTCGAGTTTCTTGTTGCGCTGCTCGCGCGAATGAAAATTGCAGCGTTTACCGTAGCTACCAACACGAATTTTGTTGAAGAAAAGTGAAGCGTGAATTTAAAAATAAAACTGAATCGCATCCCTTACACATTACACCTGCTTTAAATTTAGTGCAAAGTTTTGGATTTTTTTTTATCGTTCGACATTGTCATTCGACAGACACTTGCAGGTAACCAGAGAAACCAAATGGCATGTTTATAACCTTAAAACTCTGTTGTCCATAAGTTCCTCTGTGAGTTTGGCATCCTTTTTACAATCGTTGTGCCAGAGCTAGCTACTGCCCCATGAATTTGTAAACAGATATCGCGGTATTTTTTTAAAGCACTGAGACGTCCAAAAGTATATACTGTCTTTACTGTCAGGGGGGAACCTGTTAATTATTACATAAAGCCTGCCGCAAACGAGAGCTAACAGCTTAGCCAACGGGCACGAGAGGTCGTTTACTAAGCTGATAGCTCTCGTGTGCGGCAAATTTTTCGCCTCAATTGACCGTGAGGAAAATATCAATCGTATTTGGTATTTTTAGTCTCGTGAGGCGAGAAACTCGCTGTGCGTGTTCAAGAGAGCTAACAGCTCAGCTTACCGTAATCTATTGACCAATGAAAACGCTCAGCGCTCTCACGTGATTTCAAAATGGTGCATGACATCCAGCGAAGTAATATAATGTACTTAGCAAAGGGTATAGCTTAGTGAAATTCACCGTGTGAGGTGAAACGGCGCTTGAGCTTACAGCTTTCTAGTGCCCGTTGGCTTAGTTGATAGCTCTCGTATGCGGCGGGCTTAGCTTAACAATCAGTCTGAAACGAACGCTCTGATTGGTCCGATTGGTGTGTTATTAGAAGACACACACATGGATGACGTCACGATACATTTGATTGGATATTTTCATAGTTTTAGTTTGCGATTATTTCTGATATAAAACAAATAGATTCCTCGACTGCGTCTCGTGGCGCACTTCTTTGTTCTCTTCACGTTGTGACGTCATCTGTACATCTATAAGAGGACAGACGCCCGGCAGAATGGAATCTATATTTATTATATATGAAGTTTGTACTCCCCCCTTTTATTGAAAATTCCTTGATCCATCGTTGCTGATTAATTACTTAGCTTGTATCACTGAACGTACATCACTCGTTTTGTTTTCTTATGAGTAACAATAATCCTGCCATCTGCAAGCACTGCTAAGTAGTAAGGCTGTCCAATGTTCTCACTCGTCTTACCCACAAAACGGCCGTCTAGTGTGAACTTCTGAATACGATGATTACCGTAATCACATACAAGTAGGTTACCGTCATTGTCGACAGCAAGACCACGTGGTTCACTGAGCTCACCATCTCCACTTCCTGGTCTTCCTATTACATATCTCCTGGTCGCTGTGTTATCTTGCTGGTCAAACACATGAATGACATGTTTAAGCAAGTAAGATACGATGAACAGATTACCATAAGCTATAGTGCTGAATGGATACATCTTTTCCTCATCCAGCTCTAAACCCAACTGAAATAGATAAGTTCCGTCTCCTGTAAACACTTGAACGCGCTCATTGTCACAGTCACTGACAACGATACGTCCTTGTTCGTCTACATGTATTCCCAATGGGAAATTGAACTCTCCCCTACCCTGACCTGGTCTACCAAAGCACTTTAAGGACTTTCTAGTTATGCTATCGAATATCTGTATCCTGTGATTGGACTTATCTGCTACCACCACGTCGTTATCGTTTAGGAATGCTATACCATTAGGATTACTAAGTTGTCCACTGCCTCGCCCCTCTCTACCAAACCTATTCAGTAGCACACCCTCCATATTGAATACAGCTACACAGTGGGACATCCAGTCATCTATAGCAATCCTGGTATTACTTTTATTAACTGAGATACCGGTAGGATGTAACAGAGGTTCTGTCAACCCTTTCATCACAAACTCTCCAGTAATCTTCAGCTGTTGTTGTTTCACGTCCATCACCAGCGGGCTATTCGACACACGTTTACCGTTAATCTTCACATCAGCTGTGAATTGTCCCGGTACCTCGGGGGTGAATTCCACTTCATATTTCTCACTAATCCTTTCTGATACTCGTAGCATTTTCACGTCCTCTTTAGGGCTGATGTTTACCTCTACAACATCGTCAGGGTCGTTGTTTGGTTCTCCCGCAGAATTTTTAGTAAACACGCTGAGCTTTACACCACACTGTGCTTCAAGTTTTGATTCCACCTGTACTGTGCTCTTTACTGGGTCTGTAGGTATTGTTTTCGATAAAGAACCGAGACCTACTTTTCGCAGTATAGTAGGTCCCTCACTAGGAACAAACATGACCCTAGAGTCAATCTTGGTCCACTCTTTTGCAATGGCGATAAGTTCCTCGCATGTATTTTGTACAAAGTCTTTACTGGTCATTATTATATGTGCTGAGCCATATTCAAGCAGCTTGGAGATGTGCTCACTGACATTGCTAGTTTGATGAAGTATCGACTCTTGCTCGGTTTTCTTTGTGATTACCATTTGCACCTCTTCATCTATCTGTCTCATCAAATCTCTCTTGTTTTGTTCAATAAAGGAAATCAGTTCTTCGGCTGCTTTCATCACAATTATTTTCGTTTCTTCGGCGGTTGCCTTTATCTTGGAGACGGTTTCTTCTAAAACCTTGTAGTTCGTCTGTTCTTCTGTTTCTTTTTTCTTCAAACGTTGAAGTCGCTCATACAAGATCAACTTTAGCATTTCCGCTTTCGCTTCTATGTCTACAAGGTCATGCCCACCTTGATGATCCTCTAGAATACATTTCTGACATACACAGCTCTCACATGTGTTACAGTAAAACTGCAAGATGTCTTCGCTGTGTGGTGGCCTCTCGCAGTTCGTCTGGCGACGAATAAGGAGCTTATAATCTTCCGCTTGAAGTTCTGTTAGATTAACAAGTTGATGTCCTCCCATAAATAGATTATGAGCATTCAAGCATTGCCCGCAAAGATAACGAGCACAGTTCAAGCAGTGTGATGTTAATGGATTTTGCTTTTTACAAACTGAGCAGTTTACTCCAGAGCTCGCTTGAGTAGATGTTGCGATGGACAAGACTTCAAGAATACGCGAGTGAAAGCTGCTCGACTCCAGAGAATCGAAGTCGCTACACTGCGGTAGATGAATGTTCACCTTGCACGAAGGACAACTGAAAGTTTTTCCTTCATCCTTCAGCTCGGCGTGTGTAGCCAGACAATTCTTACAGAATGTGTGGAAGCATTTGAGAATCTTTGGCTCCTTCAGGGTCTCATAACACAACGAGCACTTAGTTAGACTAGTTAGTGACTCCATTGTAGCTCAAAGCGAAGAGTAAAGTTAAAAGTTACTTAATATGAATACCAATTACTTACGTATTTCTAGGAACTCATGATATGAATATGAAATCACTTCCAATAAATCCTGTCATTTGATTGACGTCATTGTGACCTGTGTTAAATTATGCAATACCGCCTGTCAAGCTAATAAAACTTCATCCGAAACTACAGTACAATTTTGAGCATTTCATCCGTTTATTGCTCTAATTTGGTGTCGAGTGAGCACGCGTGGGATTGGTTGGAGAAGTGAAAGATTGATTACAACTTGTTATGATTTCTCATTTGTAGAATTAAAAAAGCCATTTGAAATTTCTTCTAGTAGTAGTAGTTTTTTATTTCCTTTTTCATGTAAAGATTACATACAATTTTCCATATATATATATATATATATTATGCTACTAATGTTGTCCTTACGTGAATAAGGAGGAGGACTAAATAAGCACATCAGTGTTACTTATTGTAGTATCAGGTATGGAACATTTATGATAGGAGTAATGTCACATGAGTGGCAATAATTATAATGATAATATAACCCTATTCTAATAAGGTTTAGTAATTGAAGTTCAACTGGTTTATTGTAAGTATATTTTAATTTTCCTGATAAATATATGTTTTGATTTAGCCTCCTTAATTTCAGAGGGGATGTTATTCCATAAGTTGGCCCCTTTAGTGCTTGTTGATAATAAGCCATAATTTGTTCTGTTGAATTCCTTATGAATGGAATTTGCATTCCTTGTATGGTATCCATGTATATCTTTGTTCATAATTTTAAAGGTATCAAAAAAATTTGGAATATTACCTGAATTCATAACATTATACTTATAATTATACAGATGTATGAAAGAATCGGAGTGTCAGTTTGAATGTTGATTTACCCGTACATCCGAGAAAGAAAGTCTGACTGAGTAAATTGCTAGAAAGGTGAATAGCGAAGTGAATAGCGTTCATTTTCTTCAAGTTCTACGAATACACCTATTTTCCGGAGAAACAGCAAACGGCAAATGACAAGCGAAATTCCCAAAATAGATTTTCGTTATAATCGTTATAAATTTCCAACCGGATAAACTATACAGTGTAATTGGAAAATCGATTCGCAGGAGACCATTGATATTCGTCTTAAACAAAGCGTAGAATAGTAGACTTACTATCTGTCTTATGTATACTATTTATCATAGTGTTAATTTTGTCTATTTTTAGGATTTACTTGTAAGTACATCATTTAATTTTAATTTGTAAATTGAGGACAGTTCAGCTGGTTTGTCCGTCGCAACCCTTAATTTGAATAAAGCATTATTATTACATGAATGGTGTATTGGCCTGGAGGTTAAGAGAACATTTTTTAACTTCAGGAATAACTTTATTGTACAATTTTACGAAGTGAACGTTGAGGGGAGGGGGAGGAGGGGACGGGAGGGGATGGGAGGGGAGGGGAGGGGCAGGGCTTGACGTCCAAATTGGACGTTAAAAAAAATTATTTGTCGACGACCCCTAATAATAACTGAAAGTAGATACAAAAAGACTTAATTCTGACTGGTTGAGCATGGACATGTTAATCACTAACAGCAGCATTAATTCGATGCAAAAACTAGTTAACTATCCTGAAATACAGCCGCCTCCACCCTGGAACAGACAGACAGACAATCTTTATTTATCCACGGTTAAAAACATCAGTTGTATACGAAAGGTGTACCGGCATTGCAATAGTAAAATATGTACATTAAATAATATAAATGTAATAATTCTTTAAACCTGTTTTACATGTCTGCCGTGCAGGAGTCCAATTTAGCATACAATTAAGGTTGTATATCAGCTTTGCTGTAGTCTTCGGACTTTTCATTCGTTATTTTTCATATTTTTGGCTGCATAGGTCCTCACTTCGGATCCAACGTATTTTTACAGGATGTTTGTTCACGGTATTTGCTTATATTTTTTCAATTAAGGTATCAATTCTCCTTTAGACACTCTTAGGTCACGTAGCTGAAGCTACATTTTAGGTAGTCAGTCCTCGGTTTAGGTATAAATAATTTACTTTCCACGGTGGGCACAAACGACCATAAAAACGGCATGAGTTCTATATTTAAAAAAGTTTTCAATGTAGACGATTGAATTTTGGTAGAAGGATGTAGAATCATAAAAAAGTAATATAACCTGATTTTTTAGCTATGTTAATACCATTGTGACGTCACAAAGACGTCATTTATCCATTTGTAATACGTTTCTTATAACTGTTCATTACCTCTAAAAACGGAATGTCGTATATTGTTAAAATCTCCTCGTGATGGCAATGAAGGAATCGAAAACCCGATGTCCGCATTGGTCAAGGAAAGCAAAAGTTATGAAAGTTTGAATTTTGTCTATTTTCCCGTCACAATTTGGCGGGAAATAAACAACACAAAAAGCGTTTATGAAAATATCGCTTCATTCATCTTTTAGAGTTGTATATACTGTTGGATGATATTTTGTCCAATCATAAAACGCGTTGGTTGCTAAAATCGTATGTTTTTAGAATTTTGATTTTTTTTTTAGTCCATAACATCATATTTTCGGCAACGTCATTATTGCGTCATACTTTTTTATAGAGTTTTAATGATGAAATGCACTAGTCGGGCACTCAAAGGTCACGTACTTTACTTGATTTTTTAACAATAGGCAGCCTTATTTAGGTACGACTCCCGACGTCACTCAATATGACGTCATAGCAACCGTCATTCCTCTATAATTATTGCTGTATTAGTCGTAGAACGTTCAAATTTGCGCCAAATGAATGTGTGTCATGAAGGGCCTTTGATGATGTAGTCTGTTTGTAACGTTTATTAAAGGGGAAATTTCACCAAAAAAGGAGGCATCACTTATGACGTCACAACCACGTCTCATACTAACATAAAACACCTAAAATATGTAGTTTCATTTTGTTAACAACTCACCAACATTTCTTCAAATTGAGACTATAATTAAAGAAATGGTGTTAATTTTAAATATTTGGCCACGCTCACTGACGCGATGCCGATTTGACGTTCTCAGGAGCCCATTACCAGGAGCGTCTAAATAATACCAAGTAACGCCTAAATAATACCAAGTGGTCTGACTTACAAGGTTTCAACGATCCAATAACTGCGTATGGAAGCTTTTTAGATAAATTTACTAGTATTTATAACTCTTGTTTCCCTTTGAAGAGTGTGAAAACTACAAAACGCATTTTTAAGAAACCATGGCTATCAAAAGGTTTACTGAAGTCTATTAATAGAAAAAACAAGCTATACAAGAAATTTCTTGCATCTTCGTGTTCTGAAAATGAGTATCTATATAAGAATTACAAAAACAAATTGAATCATTCTTTACGACTTGCTAAGCGTCTTTATTATGAAAAGAAACTTGAACAGGCGAAATCAAACATAACAAGTACTTGGAAGATTTTAAACGAAGTCATTAAAGGGATACCCGAGTGAAAAACACATTAGGGCTCAAAAGCATCTTTCAGATGTACTTTGTTCAGAAAATGTATGAAAATTTGATAAAACGTTTTCAGAGTTGAGTACGAGCCCCTCAAAATTGGCCCCGCGAAGACCTGGGCGCCGCCAGTTTGTTCACATTAATTCCTGTGACGATTTTTACGTCACACTTGTAGCGACTTGTTTTCTTTGTAGAATTTTCACACGCTCGGAATTAGAGTAGATTTTTATCGATATGGCAGAGCAATTTCGTATTAGAACAAAAATATGATGAAGACGATATTGTGAGAGAAGTTCAGAAGACTGGGAGGACGAAGAAAAGCATGTGGAAGGCGAGAATATCAGACGAACAACAAAACAAAAGGCAACTACCGAGCTAGAGAAGTAGTGCTATATATACACTGTAAAAAGTAGATCCTAGATTTAAGGATAGGGGATTCAAAATTAAGTGGCTGACCCCTAGATTTAAGGGTAATTATTAAAAAATAAGTGGCTGACTCCTAGAGTTAAGGGTAATAATTCGAAATCAAGTGGTGTATCCTTGAATTTAAGGTAGAGATTCGAAATCAAGTGGTATAGCCCTAAAAGTTAAGGGTAGAGTATAACTGTGGTATCCCTTACTTGATTATAAGGGTAGAGACTCAAAATCAAGTGGTGTCCTTACTTTAAAGGTAGAGATTCCAAATGAAGTACTAATCCTTAAATATAAGGGTAGAGCTGTTCAAAATTAAGTGGTATCCCATACTTGATTATAAGGGTAGAGACCCAAAATCAAGTGGTGTCCTTACATTTAAAGGTAGAGATTCCAAATCAAGTACTAAGCCTTAAACTTAAGGGTAGAGATTCAAAATTAAGTGGTATTCCATCATTGATTATAAGGGTAGAGATTAAAAATCAAGTGCTAAGCCCTAAATTTTAAGGGGTACAGGCTGGCGTAGGTTCAGGTGAAAGTTTTTGAGCAAGAATCTAGCCCACATATCATATTAAAGTTTCCATCTTTGTGCACATCGTAGAAGTGAGTTTAAAGATGCTTCAGAAAAAAAACACACTGAATTTCTAACGGGACAGAGGCTGATCAAAGCCAGGGTGACCCGGCTAAATCACAGATCGAATTGGAATTTAGCGTGTTGGTTTGTGGAGGAAGGAAAATCAGAGAACCCGGAGAAAAACACTCGGAGCAAGTTCGAGATACCAACAAACTCAACTCACATATCAACCTGGATCACAGTTGTCGACATCTTGGATCACTGCGGCTCGCAAACAGAACGTTTGGCCTAATTTTGGCGCGAAGTTCTCTTTGTCTCCATTCGGAACCAATCACATTGCGAGCTTTCATCAGGACCAACCAATCACAAGGCGTGCAATAGTCACGTGACTAAAGGCCGTTTTTATGGAGGGGGATTCTGGATAAAAATAGCATTAGATCGTACTGTAGTGGTGTATTCCATCGAGCCGCCATACCACTATGTCAAACCGTAGTCCATTATATCGAACCGTCATGCCATTATATCAAACCGTAGTTCCATTATGTCAAATCGTCATGCCATTATGTCAAACCGTCATGCCATTATCTCAAACCGTCATGCCATTATATCAAACCGTCATGCCATTATATCAAACCGTCATGCCATTATATCGAACCGTCATGCCATTATATCAAACCGTCATGCCATTATATCAAACCGTCATGCCATTATGTCAAATCGTCATGCCATTATATCAAACCGGCGTCATGCCATTATGTCAAACCGTCATGCCATTATGTTAAACCGTCATGCCATTATGTCAAATCGTAGTCCATTATGTGAAACCGTAGGCACAGGCAGCCCAAGCTCAAAGTTTGAAATTATTTGACAGTTGAAGTACGAAGGTTCAAACATCCAGAATATCTGGTATTTTATCGCACTAAATGGCAAACGAATAACACTTTGCTTTGATGAAGATGATGTTGTTGTGTCTTGAATTTAATTGGGGGTTTGGGGGCCGATTTAACGAGTTTCAGACTAGGAAACCTGGATTCACTCTACCTATAAAAGAAAGACCCAACGAAGTTTTCGGTTAAAAAGCTGTTCGGGAGAGTAAGTTAGCCTAAAACTTTCGAATTCGAAAAAATTGTCCTAGGAATTTTTTTCTGAAATACTGGCTAGAAAATTTGTTTTCGATTCACAGAAAATTATAGAAGAAAAGGGACACCAAGAGGTTTCCCCTAAAATATTCGTACGTATTCGTCTGATCAATAGAGTCAGAACGATCCGGGGAAAAACAAACACATTATCACAAATCATTTAGTGAAGTGGCCACCTAAAGTTTTCGAGAACACATTTTTATTCCCTAAGAAATTCTGACATCTAAAAACCGAAAGAATAAACCTTTAGCAAATGGAGGTCACCGAAAAGAATTGCCTAAAGGAAAAAAAAAGAACCCCTAAAAAATTCGTCCCTCCACAAAACTTTGCAACATGAAATTACTTGGGCTAGAAAATTCTTGTTTATGTTCTAGACTACTAACAAATTCGTAGGCCGGGAATATTTTACCATATAATTTTCGGTTGACGCGATTTCCACCTAGAAAATCCGAACAGCTAATAGCTTTCTAGTATACGTCAAAATACATAGTAGGCGCCTTAAAATGGCTAGATAAGCTGCAGACAACTGGTTTCAAACGAATTTCAAAAAGTACTCGTTCGGTGCCCTTGATGGCGTGTCACATACCTGTCATCTCCACGGCAAAAATGACTCTTAAATCCATGCACTCAATCAACGTGATACTTCTGGATCCCGTAGGCAGATCTCCTTGCTTCGTATCCTCCAAGTTTCATGACCAAACATTCAACGAGTACCGAGAAATGATTCTTGTCACCTCGCATTTCGCCATCCAAAACACCTCTTCACAGTTTGACGAGACACCGGAAGTCCAACTAGCCTGAATTCCAGCCGTCTCCTCAGGCTAAAGTCCAACCGAAATGATACCTCCTTTGGAGTTGAAAATCACAGCATCGGATGGGAGAGTACCTTTTATCGCTCAGTTTTTACAGCCCCACTAAGGGACGGGAAAGTATTCTCCGCGGTCATGTAAATAAATCGGCGTTTAGCCGGCTTTGTTAAAGTTGTCAAGATCAAGCCGGCGTTGTTGTTTTTGCGTATTATTCAAGAGGTTCCAGTATGTTAGTACAGCAACTACAGAGAACATTTTGAAATGTAAGTGGGATTTGTTTGTTTAAAACTAAGAATACGGACAGGAAAAGCTATCTCACTTCAGACTACGAGTCGGCGGGAAGATTCGTCAGTCTTCTAGTTTCCTAGAAACTCGTTAAATTGGCCCCCAAATTCAAGACACAACAACATTATCTTCATCAAAGCAAGTTTATTGTGTTATTCATTTGCCATTTAGTGCGATAAAATACCAGATATTCTGGATGTTTGAACCTTCGTACTTCAACTGTCAAATAATTTCAAACTTTGAGCTTGGACTGCCTGTGCCTACGGTTTTACATAATGGACTACGATTTGACATAATGGCCAACGATTTGACATAATGGCATGACGGTTTGACATAATGGCATGACGGTTTGACATAATGGCATGACTGTTTGATATAATGGCATGACGGTTTGATATAATGGCATGAGGATTTGACATAATGGCATGACGGTTTGATATAATGGCATGACGATTTAATATAATGGACTACGGTTTGACATAGTGGTATGGCGGCTCGATGGAATACACCACTACAGTACGATCTAATGCTATTTTTGTCCAGAATCCCCCTCCATACGTTTTCATCAGCATCAGCATGGCGAGCGTGTCGGAGGTACATGTACGTGAACTTGTCTCCGAAGAATTATCAGATTTAAATGAGAGAAGAAGGCCTTTCTCCCCTAATCACGGACATGATTACGGGTAATTTAAGTAGCATTTGTGTTTTCGTTTGGGCTGTTCCTAATAGGAAAACATGCGGTTTTATGCATTTATTTGTTCTTTTCATATCGACTCGTTTGGCCCCAACAAATAGCGTGGGCCGAACTGTCGCTGCTGAACTCTCTAACTCTAAGGTTTTCGCTTGCTTATTATTCGGACGACTTGGTATAGAAACTCACTCATATTTTTTTTATTTTAGCAGTTCACATGTAAAACTTTACGAAAATCTAAGGCGAAGAATAGAAACTTCCCTTGGGAAAATCTCATCGCTCTCGTTTCGGCCAGCCGACTGTTAGCTATCTCGGCGGGAAAGTACTAAGGGACTGTTCGTTTATTACGTCGCAGGGGGGGCTGGTGGTTATATGGGGGAGGTAAAATTTTTTAACATGCAAAATTTATGAGGGTAAATTTTAAAATTCTAAAGAAATAGAGGGGGTAACATTTTATAGAGAAGATTTTAGAAAAGAAGAAGGACGAAGAACGTCCCACAGGAAGTCCGATCGAGTAACAACGATTTAACTGGAGTACTTGACATGAGCATGGCAATAAACGGTCAGCGGTAATAATATCGGTGACACCAGTTACGCCTCTTCTACCCTGGATGCCATACAGAGATTGGGTTCTACTATAAGCCAAAGTTTAGGCGCGAAGGAGCGAATGTCGTCGCTTCGCTCCTCGATGGCGGCGCTTCGCGCCTTTTGCGTTAGAGGGCAGTAGAACCTCGCATTTTAGTCACGTTCAGAGAGGGCAGTAGAACCTCGCTTTTCGCGTTAGAGAGGGCAGTAGAACCTCGCTTTTCGCGTTAGAGAGGGCAGTAGAACCTCGCTTTTCGTGTTAGAGAGGGCAGTAGAACCTCGCTTTTCGTGTTAGAGAGGGCAGTAGAACCTCGCTTTTCGCGTTAGAGAGGGCAGTAGAACCTCTGGCATCCAGGATACGCCTCTTCTGGTTGAAAATGACAATATTCAAGGTATGGTTCAAGTAAATTAAGCTGTGAAAGCGAACTCCTTTGGAGAATGATCATCTTTGAGTACAACAAAGCTTCTTAATATGTGTAACTAACAACATTCAGGCTGTAGCAAGGGTCCAGGAGTTTGTCCCTGAAAGCGTGTCTGTCTGAGTGGGGAAAACATGAAAAAAGACGAGTAGATTTTATAGGCTTCGTTAAAATAATAAATAGCCTTTTCCATGCATTAAGCTTTCTTGAACAGTCCACAAGCCCCTGGCCACGTTTCCCTTCTGATACCTTTGTTGATTCATTGCTGGACCATACAGTGAATCCAGCCTATGAAGGACATCAGGTCCATTGAGCGCTTGCAAAGAAGATCTAATAAATATATTTTCCTTTCAAAGATTCTTTTCTAATCTCTGACCTTTTGTCCTGCCAGTTTAATGCTAGTGCTAGTTCATCTGTCTCAAGCTCTGCTATCTTTGCTAGCTGCTTAGGCGCCATTTTGAAACAAACGTAACTTGGCGATTATTTGGAACCGTTTCGAATTGGTGACTAAATTATATTTTTTGAGGGGAGGTGGGTAAAAAATTGAAAACGTTTTTTTAAAAGGGGGTCTTAATTTAAGATTAAATCAAGAGACAGGGGTAGATTTTTTATCCAGAATGTTTTTCCAAAAACCACCAGCCCCCCCTGCGACGTAATAAACGAACAGTCCCTAACTAAGTATTGGCTCAAACCGTTCGGTAATCGGTTCTTCAAAACACTTTATATTTATGCAGGTACAGAAGAATTATATTGATCATGAGTGGAGGCCGTTCAACCTGAATTTAAAGAGTGTTCTGTTTCGGACCGATGCGAAGTAAGAGCTTTTCTGGAGAAAGTGGAAAGTCTAAAAAAATCGAATGTTACATGTTTTGGGGCAATCGACCTTTTCCATCCTTATTCTTCTGCGAGCTCTTTTAATTGCTCTACCAATTTTGTACTAACCCAGGCTTCAGGCAAGCTTTTTAATTTTTTTTGTCGCCCCCAGTAAAAGTTAGAAAAACATTTTATGTTTTACTTTATCTAACCTGATAGTTGACTGAACATTGAAAATGAAGTCTTTTTGCTCTTTTTCAAGCTTGAAAAAGAATGATGTAGAGTATTGGTACTTCAAGGAATAACATCAGAAACAACTGCAGACAAGTTGCTCAGCACCTGGAAAGTGCATGTCCCCAAACTTGTCACAATGGCATCAAGGATGAATCTTCAGAAAACTGCCCAAAGGTAATATAATTTACTTTTTAAGTAACAGCTCAAGTACAATATTAGACCAGCATGATAGCTATTGGGAGGGAACAGGCAGGCAGGCAGGCCTGGGTTAATGTAATGTTTTTTTTGGAAATGTATGGCTATATTTATATGTAATTAAGTTAATAGTAAATGTATGTTTATAGTACACTGCCATTTAATGCCCCTGAGGCTCAGTCAGCACCCCACCTGATCATGATGGCAGATTAATTATCACAGGGAAAAATTTCAACAAAAAAATGTGAATTCGCCAAAACCCATCTGACATTAATGGGAAGAGTTCAACTTTTCCCGGGAAAGTCTTCCATTAATGCACCAGTCAATGTAAACCCCCCCCCCCCCCCCAACCCGGGACAGGGTGCGGCAAATGTGGGGCAAGCGATCGCTTTTGACACGGTAGAGTGCCCCAGAGGGTGGGGGAAAATCGGTTATTTGATGCCCCACTATGGAGTGTGGGGAAACTGTGGGGCCAACGTGGGGCAAAATGTGGCGGGAATTGTTCATAGAAGACAGTCCAGGCCACTGCAGACTTCTCTGTTCTACTTCCGTGTATAGTTCAGGACGAATTTCAGCAATACTGTCACGTTGTTTGGCTTCTTCTGTGTTCAATCTCATTAGTACACGTAGATCAAGACCCTATTGAGCAATAAAAGACACAACCCAGACCACTGCAAGCTAAAATGTGTGAAGTTTGTAAAACAAAAATGACTTATTTTTAGTGATTTGTCCCCTGGGGTGGGGGCATTTGCCTGCATTTACTGCCCACAATTGCCGCAATAGGTGGGGCATTTTCTGTTTTTTGCTTTCCCTGTGAGGCAAAATCCCCACTAATCCCCACCCTATCCCGGGTTGGGGGGGGGGGGGGGGGGGGGGGTGGGGGTTTACTTTGACTAGTGCATAATGTCTGATGGGTTTTGGCAAATTACCATTAATGTTTTTTTTGAAAATTTTCCCTGTGATATGGTGAAATCTAATGTAAATATTCATGACTAGTAATGTACTTTCATTCTTTTATTCAGAGTTTGAGGATCAAGATGTGAGGTTGTGATGCATCTCTGTCAGCTCTCCATCATCCAAGAAGTGCAAGAAAGCACAGGAATTCAAAAGTCAGTTGCAGTGTTCTACATTTAAAGCTTTGTGAGCTAGCACATGGTGCAGCTTTTTTGAACTTTCATTGACATGTCAGATTTTGATGAATTAAATGTACTCTAGCTCTTTGAAGCATTTATACTACCGAAACCTACTAGCACCACTTTAATGCAGTGACCGCTTTAACAACTAAAGCATAGCATGGGATACATAGCTCAGGTGTGACATATGCAACCTTTGTAGAACTGGTGCTTAAGCTCTTACATACACCAAACATGCTAGAACAAAACAATTGTCTAAGCATCTTCCTCTAGCTGTTATAATTGAGTCACAGTTAGCTTTATAAGTGTCACTGCTTGGTTTGTTGGGGCAGTTAAGTTATATATATCTTTTTATGTCATTTTGATTGGGAACTATATCAGGGTTCAAAATAGCTGCCAGTGATAGCCAACAATTTTGTTACCCTTGACAGTGATTTTTGCAGAAAAAATGCCAAATAACATGTCCTATAATCGGTCAAATCACTGAGCACTGTCCATTTCATTTCTCTGAACATCCGGCAAAAAAAACAGCATACGAAAAAAGCCTAGAAAATCACCCTAACAGTTATTTTATTTTGAACCCTGTATATTATATTTAGTCGAACCCTCGGAATGTATAATTTTATAGGACCTCTGCTATTTGTACAGGAGCAATTTATTGTAAATACTTCATTTATAAGGAAATACTATCGAATGAACATATTGCTGCCCAGCTTTGTCAGTTTAATACCATATGATATCATGTAAGCTACATGTATACTGTGACATGTGACTGCTTTATATTTTGGGGGACATTACACAATAATTGATATATGCATGTGCCATCAGTAATTTCAAGTAGCATGCAGCAGTTAATTTACATATAGTGTAAGTTAAAATATAATAAAAGAAACTTTCAGTTGATATTGAGAATTCACTGTTTTTGTTTGGGTGGCTGGTTTGCCTTAAAATAGGGTTTCCTCAATTTTACATTCTAAGCAGATCTACCCTTACATAAGGGGTAAAGAGGTCACTTAATGAGGATATGCTCCCTGGAATTTTAAATTTCATTCCCTAAAAATAAGGGGAAATATACCCTTAAATAAGGAGTTTTGAGGTCCTTAGAAATTAGGACATTACCTTGAATTTAAAATGTTATTTCCTTAAATTAAGGGCAAACTACCCTTTGATCAGGGATTTTGAGGTCCCTAAAAATGAGGGCAATTCCCTGAAATTTGAAATCTTATTTCCCTAAATTAAGGGATAAAGTACCCTTACCTATTGACACTTTTTTAAGGGGCTTAACCCCTTAAAATTAGGAGAGGACCCCTTAAAACAAGACCTGACTTTTACAGTGCCTTAAATCAAGGAACGACAATCCTGAAATCAAGGGAAAACAGCCCTTACCTATTGACACTTTTTTAAGGGAAAAACCCCTTAAATCTAGGATTTACTTTTTACAGTGTACTGGTGTTTTGCTATGATGTAAAGATTCGCTGTGTGTTTTTGTATGGAACTTGTCAGCCTTAAACGCAAGACTAAGGTACATTATGACAATATTGATATTGGCATTGGTTTCGAAACTTATGTATTATTGGAGCTATATAATTTGCGAGTTATACGGTTCGATCTGTACTGACTGAATGGCTTTGTGCAACTGAAACGAAACACCTGAAAAGTTAAAACCTCTCTGTAACTAGCCCAACATAGCAGAATATATTGCAATGACACAATAACGAGACACTGGGAACAATTTTATTGCAAATATAATTCCATTCCCTTATTAAATTGTGTTTGTGGTGGTTGGCGCGCGCGCGCTGATTCAAAACACATCAGTTAGGTAAACGAAATTAAAATTATGTGGCTTGCTACACTCTGATTATCTCTCTGGGTCAAATTAAACAAGTTTCGATTGCTATGCCGATATCAATATAATTGTAATAATCTACCTTTAGTCTTGTGTTTAAGGCTGACAAGTTCCATACAAAAACACACAGCGAATCTTTATAGCACTAGCTCGGTGGTCGCCTTTTGTTGTTCGTCTGATATTCTCACCTTCCACATGCTTTTCTTCGTCCTCCCAGTCTTCTGAACTTATCTCACAATATCGTCTTAATAATATTTTTGTTCTAGTACGAAATTGCTCTGCCATATCGATGAAAATCTACTCTAATTCCGAGCGTGTGAAAATTCTACAAAGAAAACAAGTCGCAGAGTCGCTACAAGTTAGCCGCAAGACTCCGGTGGGACGAAGTGACGTAAAAATCGTCACAGGAATTAATGTGAACAAACTGGCGGCGCCCAGGTCTTCGCGGGGCCAACTTTGAGGGGCTCGTTCTCAACTCTGAAAACGTTTTATCAAATTTTCATACATTTTCTGAACAAAGTACATCTGAAAGATGCTTTTGAGCCCTAATGTGTTTTTCACTCGGGTATCCCTTTAATAGAAAGAGACGTACTACAAGTTTACCTCTTGCTTTTACTGTCGATAAGTATTAATAACCCTACTGAGATTGCAAATCGTTTTTGTAACTATTTCTCAAACATTGGCCCTAATCTAGCGAGCAAAATTCCTGACTCTCTAACTTCTCCCCGTTCTTTTCTTTCCGGTTCTTTTGTTAACTCTATATTCCTAAATCCTGTTACTGAATCAGAATTATTAGAAATTACAAATTCATTTCGTTCTGGAACGGCAGCAGGCTTTGATAAAATTCCTATGTGGTCTTTAAAGGAATCCATAGAGTCTATTTCTGGGCCGTTGACACACATTGTTAACCTATCACTAGAGTCTGGTATTGTTCCAGACCAAATGAAAATTGCTCGAGTTATACCATTATTCAAATCAGGTGATAATACTTTGTTTTCTAATTACAGACCAGTTTCGGTATTGCCAATTTTTTCTAAGCTATTAGAGAGGGTTGTTTACAACCGCTTTATTAACTATTTTGATAGAAATGACATTTTATTTAATAATCAATATGGTTTTAGGAAAAAACACTCAACTTTGCTAGCTTTGTTACATTTATTTGATAGAATTACATCTGCAGTTGACCAAAAACATTTTACAGTAGGAATTTTTATTGATCTTTCCAAGGCGTTTGATACTGTGAACCATGACATTTTGTTAGTCAAACTTGGGCATTACGGTATTCGCGGATTGGCCCTTGAATGGATCAAAAGCTATTTGTCCAACAGATTACAACAAGTTGAATACAATGGTACCTGTTAATCGTTCTGTGGCATCAAGTGTGGTGTACCTCACGGGTCAATTCTCGGGCCGCTCCTTTTTCTGGTATACATAAATGACCTCTGTAATGCCACTAACGCTTTTGAACTAGTCTTATTTGCTGATGATACGAATCTATTCTTTTCTCACAAGGTCGTTGGATCGAACGCGCGCACTCTAAACCACCGTACCATAGAGCCCTTCGCTTGAAGTCCGCTTTCAAAATAAGGTATATGTATCGTTCTGAGCCCGTGAACTTTGGGGCGACTTGCCGTTGCTAAGCGTTGGCAACAAGTGTTGATCACCGATCCCAACGGGCGGATTTGTTTCAAATTGTGTTCGATTTAGGCTCGAGAAATGGGGATTGTTGCAATTAGACGGCACGAGGCTTTTGAAATAAGTACTGTTGTGCTATTATTTGACTTCATTGCTGTGTTCAATTAATCTACACTGAATTTCTAACAGACCTGAAACAAGGCTGATCAAAGCCAGGACCCGGCTACCAACATTGACCATAAATTATTCTCGAACTAACGATGGCGCTCAATATTCTGCAGCCAACCTTGTTCTCACTTGAAAAATACCCGGGAAACATAATGTGAATGATCTGAATCGAAGGAACTGCATGGGATGTACTTTATACACATGCATACCTACATGTGTATAGTTTATGATCTAGGAACTGGAATTCAGTTTATACACATCTGAATAGTAATATTTATTTATACGTACTTTATATGAATCCCTTTATATATCCTGTATTAGTATATATGTTGTGGTTCAATTATTACCTCTGGTACAAATATATTTGAACCAGTACCATTTTTTTGAACCAGTACCATTATTTTGAACTGGTTCATTTTTTCAAGTTTCTAAAAAGAAAAAAGAAATCCACCCACCCCTCCCCTACAAAATATTTTTTGTCAACCCTCTCTTCCCCAGTCCCATCCCCCTTTTCCCGTGTCCCCCCTGAGACACGTTACTATACCACTTACCTTGACGGTCACTTACTAACCTCGCCCGGTCGGGCTTAACTTGAGACAGTATTACGAGGAACGCCTGGTAGATGATAGTCCAGTCGATTAACGCACTGCGCCACAGAAGCGCTTGTTGATTTTTACACCACCGTTTATTCTATAGGTGACTAATCGTCGAACACAGTCCCTCTACTTATGCTAATTTGTTTCCAGTCTCTTAATTTTATTCACACATGCGCACTGCTAACAAAATCGGACTTGGAAATAAAATTACATGGACGACAACACGGTCTGTATAATATTTAACAGCATTTGTATGGAATTTTTTAGTTTTCCATGTACAACGTAAATCTTGAATAAAACTCGACAAAAACCTATACAGTGTCTTCTTGTGTTCCTTAACTATGTCTGTGCCATATTACAGCGAATTTCAGCTTGGGCTACTTGTGGGAAAATTATGCTGGGAATTTTAAACTAACTAAAACCCTACCCTGAACCACAAAAAAACCCTAACCGGTCAGTAAACAAGATCTTACCCACCTAGAGCTAGGGTTCTCAAGAAAAACTCGCAAACTCAACCTCCCTCTACGCCCGTGTGAAATCGTTTGCCGAAACTGAACAAACTGTGTCAACCGAGCCGACTTTTACAGAATAATCACAGCTGCGGCTGAGCTAAAAAAAAGCATTTGAACTGATTAAAAAAAATGGTACTGGTTCAAAAAAATGGTACTGGTTCAAAAAAATTGTACTGGTTCAAAAAAATTGTACTGGTTCAAAATTTTTGAACCAAAGATATAATTGAACCACAACATATACATGTACCATACCAGTGAATATGACTTTTCGCACGCTCTGATTGGCTACTCAAACAGTGAATATGATTTCATATTCACCTTCGAGAGAAGCAGCGATCACTTCGCGCGAGTTTTTGTCCATTTGACAGAAAATAAAATAACTATTTGGTGCTGGCTATTCACCTGCAGTATGGTATATACTAAAACAATTATTCACCTCAGTGTCGGTGAATAATTTTTAAATATACTGTATTTTATATATCCTGTAATATAGTGTCCCCAATTAGCTTTACAGCTAAATACTATTGACATTCAAATAAAGTTCATGTATGCATGTATGTATATAAATGTATGTAGCTGTAGCCTGGGTTGATTTGTGTTCTACACTAACTTCAATTATTGCTTTACACTGTATACCACACAGCAAAATGTGCTACTAATTCTCAAATCAATGCCATAACCATATAAAACACACATGTATACATATAGCCCCATAAGCATTGCATCCAATGATTTAATGTTACACAAAGATAATTTGTGTATATACCCAGATGCATCCCCTTGTTTATTAACATATAACTCAAGACATCAACATTTTCACATTAGTTAAAAAACAAGCACTTTTGATCAGGATTACGTACACCGTCCACATCATTGCAGCAATTTTTCAGCTTTTCTGACTGTTACCACAGTGCTTTCTCTTTCAAAAAATATGTCGAACGCACTTTGATAATCTATGATTACTTCTAGTTAATAACTTATAAACTAGACTTAATTCATACATTTAAAGGAGATCAGTAGTGTTATTAGCAAAACTGTAAAGGATGTGGTGTAAAGTCACGTGGTAAGCTGTAGTGCTAAGTGTGCACGCCCTACGAGGGAAAGAGAAAAAATCACTGACCCAAGTGGGACTCGAACCCAACGACCTCCAGGTTACATGTCTGGCGCTCTACCAACTGAACTATCAAGTCAGATGAGAGCAAAACCTTTGGCCTGGAACAACTGAGGAATCAAGCCATTTCCTGCTATATTTGATTTTGATGCCATTACTTTTAACAGAAACGACTATTAAAATAATGCAATCGGATATTAAAGTTTTATGTGTGTCAACTTACAAAAATGTTGATTCAAATTATTTCACACGTCACTCGAACAGAGTGGGGGTCGTCAGAATGAATTTCCATTCAAAGTCCTCCTAGAAAAACTCAACATATCTTGCCATTTCCGTCAAGGAAACCCAAAACTTCCCTCAGGCCTCAGTGTTCGTCGTGTCGAACTGGGGCGCCAGTTGGAATATCCTGAGCCTGTTGGAAGGATTTCCCACGAATGAAGTTAAATAAAACATTAAGCTGTTTACATCCCCATGTGAGAGATGGGACTCCAAGTTTGGGAGAAAGTTCCACCGTGACGGACTTTATCTCCTAACCTCTCCGGGTCTGACCACCATCTTGTTTTCACTGTGTCAAATTAACTGACCCGCAGTATCCCTCCCTCGGGAAATATTGTTCATCGAACAAAGAATCTTCACTCGTACCGGCCAAAGGCCTGGCCCGAGTAAAAAAGAAAAGAAATAAAAACGCTATACACAGCTATTTACGATAAGTTATTTAAGATACAATAAGCTAAAACTATCTACAAGAGTAATATACCATACACTAGCTGATTTAAAGTTCAACCAAAATAGCGAGCAAGTCGACAAGGACGAATTCGTATGAAAATATATATTTTTATTTTTCGATTTCATACTGATCCAATCAAATATACTTCTGTACAGATGATATTTCCCGAAAAACTTGGATTTGGGTTGCATCAGTACGCGCTCAATTATTAAACGGTTATGTCTATGCGTGCACTGCAGTCGATCCATGTTGTATGTATGGCGCGCGCGCATGCAACGCGATTTAAACACGAAGTCAATAGAGTCTTCTTTTCTTGTTTGCCGGAATAAACAAGGCAACAGAGTAGAAAAGAGGGTGCTGAAAACGGTCGTATCTGGCATATATCGGATGCGGTTTCTTTTGTTAAAAACTATGGCCATATATCACATGACACTATCAATTTCCGCTCGCTGGTGTAATTGGGCCATTCCATTTTATATGCACCCCCCCCCCCCCTTATTGAGGAACTTGGATATCCTTGGGGGGGTGGGGGGGGGGGGGAAGAGGGGGTAAAACTGACAAACATCCAGACGGAGATGAGTAAAATATCCAAAGGGGTAGATATCCACACCAGGGATATCCAGGATGGTATACCAGGATATAATATCCAGCAGCCCAGGAACTTGGATATCCTTGGGGGGAGAGGGGAAAATCCTAGAGGGCTGGAAAGGCTATCGAAGGGGGCTGGAGAAACAGCGACGAAAAAAAAAAACATCCAGAGGGCGTACGCCCAAAATTATATCCAAAGGGGTATAGAAGTGAATTCCTCAATAGGGGGGGTGTGCATATAAAATGGAATGGCCCATTCTGTCATCGCCATCGGTAAGTGCGGAAAGTGCGCGCTGAAACCAAACAAGCTTCCCAATGTTTCAGTCCTACATCTACTTTTATTCTTCACAAAACCTTACAGCATCTAGTGAAGAGATGACCCGATCCCGAGGCTGCGCAATCGGGGGCAACAATTAGAAAGTGAAGCTGCATTAAACTGACATATTTCAGATGAACAATTCAAAACGTGACCAGATCGTTAAAGAATAATTAACTTAAACTGGCATACATAAGCTTACATATGGGAGAGTGACTCAAAATTTGTCCTTTAAGATCGCTTTCAATTAAGCTGTCTATAAAAGAAGTAAGCCGGCTAAACAATAGCTTAAATATAACTTAACTGGGATGAAGGTGACACGTACTATAACAGCTTTAAGTATAAACCACTCAGTATAAAGCTTACTTTGTTTCCAGCTTCCCTTTCGACATTTAGGTGCACGTGGCGACCCAAAATCCATGTTTCTCGTCATCCTTGCAGTGCAGCTCTCCTTGCAGTCTTAGGAAAAAGTCTCCAAATACGTGGAGCTTATCCGCTTCTTTGAAGATGAACCTTGAACCTTGGTCCCTGGTTCTGTATAATTATAAATAAAAGCAAGCCGGCTAAGTGAGGCCGACTACTTTGACTAGGTTGAGCTTTTACGGGTTAATTTGTTACAAAATCTACCAACCTTTCCATTTGAGCTATCCAATGGATTTCTCTCTTCCATAATCCAGGGGGGGAAATAAAACGGATGGTTTCCAAGTCAAAATCAGCTCGACGCGCCAAGAAGTGATGTCTGAGAGCCGAAATATGAGAAATATGAAATATAAGAGCGTTCTTCAGTCACATAATCCTGTCGGCACGTGATCATTCGGCCCCCCGCACTGCAGTTGAGACACATTGGCCTAATAACCCGGCCCAAACCGGCCCCATATCAATGTTGAAGGCATGGTTTTTTTTTGAGCGCACGAGAATATTCCGCTTGTTTCCAACATTGAACAGGTCTCAAGAGTGACCCAAGGATCGATGGCGGGAAAGAGGAGAAGAAAGCATAGTGTTTGGCAATTTATTAAAATTATCCCTTTATCGGGTTGCAATTGCAACTTCGGCATCCAACGGTGATAGACAGGAGTTTTAATTATATAAATCGTTACTACTAATCAGCAAAACTGTCTTCCTCGCTTTTACAAAAAACTGCTTTTACGCCAGTAAGCCCGGATATTTTCTGCAAGTGTGATCATGGGTTTTTCACTATGAATACGTTAAATAGAGTAAGTTTACTTTGTCTCACTGAATATCGAGCACTTCGGGCTTCGGGCTCCGACCAGTACCAGTATCCGACCAAAACAAAAGTGATTTTAATTTTTACATCGGGATTACGAAATATTGCCCAACGAAGTATTCCAAAATGTAGACGAAAATTTCAGCTAGCAGTGGTAGTTTTGCCCGCCTTTTCAGTGTGCGATAAATACTCAATTCAAACTCTGAACGCCAAAATTTACGCTTTTCACTGCGCAGTGAAACTTGTGTAGCTCAACTAATAGTCTTAAATTATGTGAAATTTTCCAAAAACTTCGCAATATTTGGATGGCTGATGGCTAAAAGATCACGTGTTTCAGCTAGGATTGAATTGCTTATGAATAATTAAAGATTGCACTTGGTTTTCGACCTAGTGCATGTGTCAGTTTCCGACCAGTTTGAACACAGGTCGGACAAATCTACTATTTGCAGCTCACTATTTGAGTGTAGTTTAGTTGTAACTTCTAAAATTTGATCTAATAGATTTGCTGAGATCTAAATCTAAAGATATTCAAATATTTCTGCGATCGCTTTACGTAGACATGTATTTTTGAAAAACCCCGTATTGTGGAGGCTGGAGCGATCGCCGAGTCCGTTCTATATGTCGCGGCTTCCCGCGCGCTTTTCACGCTTGGGCTTCGCGAAGTCAAAAATCGTACTTTTCTCGCTTCTGTAAGGTCCCCAAATGATAATAATGAAGATCAAAGCCTTCTTTTCTAAAATCTGGTTTTAATCATTTTTACGACAAATATTTCATGGATAATTCACTTAAACTAGTATACCTAACAGGTATAGTGAATGCTGCTATTAGAAGAGAACCTACAGTAGCACTTTAGCAGGAAAAATAGATTACTGGGTGATAAAAATGCCAAGGTGTTAGATTAATATATTTTGTAGTTTTGGGGCTATCGTGCGACTGAATCCTGTTTGAGCTGTGGTGTGTAACTCAAAAGTTGTCCCGACTTATTTTCATTTTGTCGGCCCGACATACAACGATCTCCCGGTAAATTCCCTGAGCCTACCAATTCCAGACATTTTCTTAAGATTCCCGGCACATCAAACTACTGTTCTCCCCGGTGAAGTTTAAATACCGGAAATCGACTAATTGAGAATGTAATTGTAAATGCTAATTGTATTTTGAACCGGCTGCTTGACGGCAGTTTATCGGTAATAAGTTCATGTCCTAGATACAACAATAGGTTAATTACGTTCTATTATGTTTCGGTCATAGAACGTCAGTAACATATTGGTGTATCTAGGACATGAACTTATTACCAGTTTATCGAAGCCAATAGAAGAAAATTAGTTGCTGCACACCATCTTGATAACAGGAGAGATCTTGCCCTTTGGAAACTGATAGTTCCCACAGAGTTAGAAACAGTTCACCTACACGTCTACACTTCAACAAATTCATGATTGCACAAGAATTGCATGCACAGAAATGCATTAGCCTGCAGAACAGGCGCTTTTCAGGTACGAGCGGAGCAAGTTCTGATACCGATCCGAGCGAAATAAGCGCCTGCCGCCATCTTACGGAAATTTGAATTCTGCCCCTTTTTCGCATGGATTAACATGATTATTAAACATGTCAATCAAACTTTGTGTGTTCGTAACTTTGTCGGTATCAGTAAGATGTGTAGTCAAAACATTGCACAGTTCATTGTTATTACCTTTATTTCTCTACAGTGTGGGATTTATTCACGACCACGACCTCTATAAGTCGCTCAGTCCCCGCTCAGTTTTTCCTTCATCAGTTCATTTACTCGACCCTGACTGACTCTTTCATTCGAACAGCCTCTGACTTACTTTAGAGAACTTCGTAATTTCCTTCAGTTCTACGTCTAGATCGTAGAGGGAGATTGCTTTTAAGTCCCAGTGTATTTAGTTTCGATTAACTGATCCTTCACAATGCTTTGCAAAATATAGGACAATGCCGAAGTGCCGTACGTCCTGTCTGACTCGACTTCCACGGCAAACAGTTGGAAAATAAGGCTTTCACCTGTTGATAAAACCGCCAAAATATCTCGCCTAGAAAGTACAAATGTAGACTATTCACTGCTTGCTTTGTTCTTCTATTAAAATACTTTACTGGATTAACGCTCAATCACTTCTCTCTTGTCGCCGCCATTTCAGTCAGTTCGCAGGAGGAATGTGCGACATTTCGTGACACATGACAGCGACAGTCAGTATTTCCCTTACAGAATCTGTACGGGAAATGAAAATGTATAAGGGCTGGCTGCAGGCCCTCCTTCTTCTCTCTCGTGCCAGTCTCCTTTTTCCATTTTCACGCGACCAAATCATTTTATCACTTCCTTTGCGTTGAAATAGCACTGAGGGCCTGTTTCGCAGGCTAGAGATGCATTAAAGGACAGACATTCTTTATTTATACACGGTTAAAAAACATCAGTACAAAGCTATATACAATTTAAAAACAGTACATAACTCAATAAAAACTGGTTTACGTGTTTGCCGTGTGGGAGTCCGGTGATGAGAATAGTGCGTCAACGCCCCTCTTGAAACATGAGAGGGACGTTAGTGTTCTCAGTTCATTGGGAAGCCCATTCCATAAGGCAGCTCCAGAATAACTGAAGCTGCGTTTTAGGTAGTCAGTTTTTGGCTTTGGTAGAAGTAATTATTTGTTGTTAGAACCTCTCATGTCGTAACTTGAGTGTCGATAGGAAAACATCTCTTGCAAATATGCTGGAGTGCGATTGTTTAAGGTTTTATACATGACATGTGCTTTCTGCTTTGTTCGTGCAACTGCAATTTTATCCCAACCAAGCATATTGAGTAATGGGTCTGAGCTGGTGTCATAGCTAGATATTGTTACTGCCCTAGCCGCACGATTTTGCAATTTTTGCAACTTATCACTTAGTTTTAGACTAAGCCCGTCCCATACAGCACTGCAATATTCAAAGTGAGGTTCAATCAACGCTTTGTATATTTTGATTGCAGTATCCTCCGTAATGAAAGGTCTGACACGCTTTAGAGCGCCAATACCAGAGGATATCTTTTTTGAGATCATATCAATGTGCTTGGTCCAGGACAGTGTCTCATCGATATTTAGTCCGAGGGATTTGCTCGAATGGACTTTACTAATTTCTTTTCCCTCAATATGTACACTGACGTCACAGTTAGCTTGTGTTTTGAGCCTCTGTCGTGAACCGATGACCATAAACTCTGTCTTGGCTACATTTAGACTGAGCTTATTGGCCCTCAACCAGTAGTTGACATTTAGTAATTCTTTATTGATTATTTTTTCAAGTTCAGCGTTAGTAGGAGCAGCAAAGCTTATGCTAGTGTCGTCAGCGTACATACGAGGGTAGCCATCATTTAGGCAGTTTGGAAGGTCGTTTATGTATATTAGAAAAAGTAACGGGCCAATTAAGGATCCTTGCGGGACGCCACAGGTTATTGAACTTGGTGTCGATAAATGGCCGTTAACACTACATAGCTGACTTCTATGAGATAGGTATGATTCGAACCAGTTTAATGAATTATGGTCTAATCCGTATTTTGCTAGCTTTTGGATAATGATGGTGTGATCAATAGTGTCAAAGGCCTTCTTTAAGTCAATAAAGATCACACCATTAAGAAAGCCTTTGTCAATATTGACACACCAATCATTTGTCGCCTCGAGCATTGCAGTGAGAGTGCTGTGTAGTGACCGAAATCCAGATTGACTATTTGTAAGCATGTTATTTTCATTAAAATATTGGTATAACTGGTCGTGTATAACTTTTTCGAATATCTTAGCAACAAGGGGGATGACTGATATTGGTCGATAGTTGTTCAGGTCCGATTTTGTGCCCTTCTTGAAGACAGGTGAGACCCGAGCTATTTTCCAGTCTGCAGTTGGTTGATTGATTAATTGACTTAAGCCATAAATATCCATAATATTGGTGAGATGAGTACCATTGTGATCGATAATACCTGGCAGCAGGTTACAGTTTAAGTCGCCCAGTAGGTATAATTCTGAGTTTTCGGCATCAATTTTTCCAATGAAGTCTTCAAATTTGTCGAAAATACCAGTGGGCGCTTGAGGCCTTCTGTACCAGGTGCTTACAAGAAATGCTTTCGAGTGAGGTTTATTTATCTGTACGGTTAAACACTCAAGGTCCGCCAAGCTCAAATCATCACGAGTATGGAAATTGATGCTTAATCGCACATATATACAAACACCCCCACCATTCCGTGAACGGTCTTTTCTAACTATTTGAAAGCCAGGTAAATAAACCTCGTCGTCATGTATCAAAGGGTCCAGTTTAGTCTCATTTATTGCCAGAATATCAATTTCATTGTGTGAGCCCATAAACAATCTTAGCTCATCGATATGGCTAAGGAGGCTATTGATATTGAGACAAGCCATTACTAAACCACGACCACATTTTAGTGAAGAGGTAGACTTACCGTTAATAGGTGTGATTGTAGGTATTGAAGCAAAATTTTCATGTAATGTGGGACTTACGGGTTCCTCGGACTCCCAGGCGGCAAACACCTAATCCCTATTTATACACGATTGAAGATTGTTAAAAAGAATAGAATTGCCATTTGGCGACAGGTGCAGACCTCCCCGGTTTAAGTGTTCGAGTTTGATGTTAGAGTTATCAATGAAGGTCCGGCGATGTCGGCTGCACAGTTTCTTTAGACAGTTGTTGACACTTGCAACTGTTCCCTCCTTATCGTCTCGTCTAGCGATCAGACTTGATATCGAGACATTAGTTGTCGGTGCATTTTCTTCAACCTGAAGAGCTAGGTTAACAATACTCTCAGCTAGCATAGCCGGCTCCATTGTACGCAGGTCATTTGGGCCGATGTGGAGGACTAAATTCTCCGGATTCTTCCTTACGAGAGGCCGCAGGTAATCCTCCATGTCAGATGTCGTCGCTCCAGAAAATGGCTTGACTACTACTTTGTTTGAGCTTGAGATATCCCATCCTATGATATTTTAAATCATAGAATCACCGCAGATCACAGTGACCGGTTTCCTTTCACTGTTGTTTGTTTGGCATTTGGCGTCAGATTTGTTGTTCGATTCATTTCCATTTCGATTGTTTGACAACAATTCTGGGCGCCGCTGGTTCTGGTTTAGATTCTCTTTGTTATGTATATCTGCTCTTTTTTGGTTTGTTTGACGGTTGAACGTAGTTAGCTCAAACAATGCAGATTCCACCTCGTGCAATGTCACGTGACGATCAGATCCGTGTAAAGCAGTGTGGTAAAAAAAAGCCAATAGAAGTGATGCATTGTGGTAAAAAAAAGAAATCGAGATTTGGACCCACATACAGATTAGAACTGCTGCCTTGCTCGCTCGCTTCAGGCTCGCTCGCTGCGGCAGCAATTACAAGTCGGTCGGATACTGCATGGACCCGCTGTACGGATACTGGGCACCTCAGGAGCTTTGCAATAATTCCTATAATTCTCAAATTATTAGAGTAAAGTGTTCTGCCTTTGTACATCTTTTTGGTAACTAAACGAACAGTCGCTGGACAAAATTTCACATTCCTAACTGTTACGAAGACATTACATAAGGTAATCATAACCTGAACTGGTCGGATAATGGGCCACATACTGTACTGTAATCCAAGCAGATGCGAGACTTGATATGCAAGTGGAGCAGTATTGGAAATTAGAAATCAGCGGAGCCCTGGCTAGTAGTCTTCCCCAATTGTAAGTTGATGATCATAAGGTGTTGAATGTCTGGAAGCACTCCCTTGAGGTGATAGATGGTCATTATCAGCTCGACATTCCATTTAAGTCAAGTCCGCCAAACTTGCCGGATAACAGAGGTGCGGCAGAAAAGCGTCTGCAAGCATTGGGGAGGCGATTCTTGAGAGACCCAGAGCTTCATGCAAGATACAAAGTGGGTATGGAGGAGCTGATAACTAAGGGCTATGCTGAAAGGGTTCCAAACAAAGAGATTGATGCATCTCCTGGTGAGACTTGGTACTTACCTCACCATAATGTTGTGAATGTCAACAAGCCTGGTAAGCTGCGTATCGTGTTTGATTGTGCTGCTGAATATGCTGGTACAACCTTGAATAGAGAAATCTTCCAAGGTCCTGATATGACAAACAAGCTGATAGGAGTGCTAGTGCATTTTAGGGAAAACCAGATTGCAGTAATGGGGGACATTGAAGCAATGTTCCACCAGGTTAGGGTGTCTCCTAAGGACAGAGACGTACTATGGTTTCTCTGGTGGAAAGATGGCATAGTGGGCCAGAGGCCCGAGATCTATAGGATGACGGTGCACCTCTTTGGTGGTGTCTGGAGCCCTAGCTGCGCCAGCTTTGCGCTTAAATGTGTGTCTGAAGACCATCGTGACGAGTTTGATGCAGAAACTTATGCGGCGCCAGGCGGCTCCGTGTTCAAGTATGTGCACTTGAACAGTGTGAGCTGATTGGTTAACGGGACTGGAAGTCGACAATTTTGCTGCACTGAACAAAAAAGTAACGGCCTGCAGATTTAGACTCGTGCCTGCCACAGGCAGCCCGAGTAATTACCAGTGAGGACAATTCAGCTGGTTTGTCCGTTGCAACCCTTAAGTAATAGATAAAGAATTCGTGGCCGATCTTTATCCGATTTACAACCTCTAGCTGAAAGCGAGAGTTTGTGAATCGGATAAAGATTGGACACGAATTCTTTATCTTACTTATCAAACGTCTAGCCGTAGAGAGTCATGTTTTCAGTTATTTTGGCGATACGACTTATTTTGGCCGAGAAAATCGAAGCCAAAGTTTATGTAAATCAGGACGAAATCTGTATCAGATTTAAAGATCACTTATCGGTTGGTGATTTCCTTTGTTTTTGCTTCATGAATTATTAATGAGTTTGAAACAATACAATACAATAGGCTTTATTTAACGAGGGTAAGCACTTGACAGTAGATAAAACTGATAAATTCGTGGCCCTCAAAATAATAAAAAATATTTACAATGTGAATTCTACAGTATACTATGTACGAAACCAGGATCAATGACAATAATAAATACTATGATACGATGCTAAGAACTACTTATAAATCTAAAAATGATAAAAACGTTAAAAAAATCGAGAAATTATGTTATTATTTTAGACAGATCGACTTAAAGGGGCTATGTCACGGTACTGCGCATGCATGTATCGAGTAATCGCTCGTTTAGTGGCTGTTAATTGGATACAAACAGTTAAACTTCCCTCCCTCAATGCTTGATTGAAAGGATTTTCAATATTTTCCCTGGAGACTGTTTATATACACTGTTTGTTAGTCATTTTTGCATATTTGCTTTGATTTTAAGCATCCCACATGGCCGAAAGGTTCGTTAGTTCATATCGAAATCGGTGGAAATAGCTCTTTCCGGCCCGGAAAAACGAATGTAAAGTCTTACCGTGACATAGCCCCTTTAATGATAAGATAAAATTGTAAGATTAAAATTGTAAAGTTGCTTTCTGGCGAGTTAAAAAATGTTTGCGGAGATTACGTTTAAAACTATTTACAGATGAACTCTTTCTAATTTCGGTGTCAATGGAATTCCAGTCCTTTATAGTTCTTACTGTGAATGTTCTTCCTCCCTCTGTAATACGTTTGAAAGGAGGGCATGATAAGTTCAACTTTGAGAAACGTGTATTTCTATCGTGTATGTCAGAGTTTCTTAGTAGCAGCGATTTAATATAAGCTGGTGTGGAATCATTTACGTTTATACGTTTATAGGCTAGAGTATTTCTTCTAATTAGTGATTCATTCGAGAATGGCAGCCAATTCAAATTATTAAAAAGAGTAACAGATGAGACAGTTCGATCAGCTTTGAGAATTATCCTGGCAGCTCTTTTTTGGAGTTTTAGAATCCTAGTTAGGTTCGAATTATTACTGCCAGACCAAATAGCGCTTCCAAACATCAGCGTTGGCTTTATAACTCCATAGTAATATATCTCCCTCTGCCTTTGCTTTAAATAAGGGCTTATGTGACGGAGAAGTCCCAGTCGTTTAGATATTTGCTTACAAAGATTGTTTGTGTGGGCCTCATAGTCTAAGTTTTTATCGATGATGACTCCAAGGAGTTTTTGACTGGGTACTTGATCAATTTTGATGTTATTCAGCTTGACATCCATAACAGTGCTCTCAGGTGTAATCTTCCTCTCAAGCCGTTTTCCTGTTACCAGCATAAAAAAATTTGGTCTTATCGGTGTTAATTATCATCCGATTTCGACACGACCATTCATGTATGGTCTCTAGATCACTGTTGATGTTCTTTATCATGGATGGAACTTTGGGCCAATTCACGCTTGCTGTTGATAACTTTAATTAATAAAGGATTATTGTGAAGTTCATTAATAATTCATAAGGGTACTAGCCAATCCCATGTGCTGAATGACACCACATGATCGCCTCTGTATACCCCCATACAAACCTGATTAATAAAACATTAGGTTCTGTATCGGGATACAGACCCCATGGTCCGTTATGGCTCTAGTAGTATTCTGTATCAGGTACAGAATATTATTAGCTAGTGATCGGTCGTGAGCCTCACTAGCTTGACTACCGCTATCCCGGGAAGAGTGAAATGACAAAGTACATCTGCTCTCTTATTATGTACACACCATCTATTCCATGTGAGACCTCTTTTTCTGCACGCTACGCTCTGCTCTCTTATTTTATACACATTGTCTCTTCGATGTGGGATATGTTTTTGTGAGAAACTAATTCATCCCACATCGATACCAAGGTGGGAGAACTCAAAGGTTAACATTTTATGTCGTGCATATCAATGAATTTTAGTTATCTATTCATTTCACAAAGCGGCTCGCCATTGTAAATGCCCATACAGATCTCCCGCTCATATTTTATCTACTACTTATTATAATGTTATTGACCTGGACGTTATGAAAATAGTTTTTGAACTTCAGGAATAAATATATTTATTATGGGTTACGTAACTAGCGCATATAGTGCGCAAGAATGTAAGTGTTGTGTTAGGGTGGGAACCAAGGTTCATTAGCTAATATATATAACAGAACAGTTGATGTTTATTCATTCGCGTCCAACAAACACTCTTAGCGTCGTGTTCTAAAAAATGCCATCGGATCCTAAAAGGCCAGAAAGCGTGTCATATCAAGATCCCGCTGCAGAAGAGCTGCCGGAAAATAGAGAAGAACCAATTGACTTCGCAGCCTCATTCCAGCTTTTCAAAACATATCTTGATCAGAAATTGCTTGTTCTCAAAGAGGATTTAAAAGACGATGCCTCATATACTACGGTCTCAATAGCTAAGAGACTGAAAGAGTTCTCAGAAGTTACCTTCAAATACGAAGGTAACAAACAACAACACAAATTTAACAGTACTCTAGCGGACCAAGTTTCAGCAGCTAAGAAGGCTCTAGAAGGGACAAAGACTGCGCAAGTAGCCAAATGTCTAGAAGAACTAGAAAAGTTAAATAAGAAGAGGAACAAACTCATCAGGTTGGCTGATAAATCACCCGCCGGCTGGAATTTGGTTAATTAATACATATCGGACGAGTTAGCTAGCGGATCAGAGGACGAGAAGAGAATCAAAAAGGCTGAACAAGCAGCCTTGAGAAAGAAGAACCAGAAGCAGCGTGAACGAACCAAGCCAAACAGCCCATACAACCGTTTTCAGCCCTACAGTTTTCCTTCTACGAGTACCAACGCATCGGGCAGTTCGCCATTCTCCTACCAGTATCTTCCCGGAAGAGCCAATTACAAGGCCCTGTCTCAGCGTTTTGGAGCCCGAAAGGCCGCGCCGTCAGACATCTGTTTTGCCTGTGGCCTCCAAGGGCATTGGAGGGTAGACTGCAGAAGGCAACCTAACTCAGCAAACCCAGGGGCTTCTACTACTCTACAACCTACCCCTGGAGGAAATCACTGAAACAACGATTATTATGTATTAATCAGAACTTAATTACTATGGAACCATTATTAGATACGCTAGATTACTTTAGACAAGTTATTGATAACTTAGAAGTATAAGCTATCACTACGATTATGATCTCTTCTATAGTACGAGCAAAACGCTCATCCACCTACTTTAAAGGGTAGACTAAAAGCTCATCTCCCCTACTGGGAATCTATTAATACCAACAGCTTCATTATTGATACCATTAGTCACGGTTATCGTATCCCGTTTGTTGATAACCCCGCTCGGACTTATCTAGCTAATAATCAATCTGCATTAGATCAAGCCGAATTTGATGAGATGGCAATTTTAGAGCTAGTTCAGAACATTGCCGTTCTCGAACTACCTTTCATTCCGCACGTTGTTAATCCTTTATTGGTGTCGATTCAGTCATCCGGTAAGAAGAGGCTCATTTTAGACCTGCGTCACGTAAATCAATGTGTCTGGAAACAGAAATTCAAGTTTGAAGACTGGCGTGTTTTATTACCGTATCTATCAAAAGGGGGATTCCTCTTTAATTTTGATCTTAAGTCTGGTTATCACCATGTAGAGATCTTTCCAGAGCATCATACGTTTCTAGGTTTTTCTTGGATCTTCCATGGGGTCACAAAGTATTTTTGCTTTACCGTGCTTCCCTTCGGTCTCAGCTCGGCCCCATATATTTTTACCAAGGTTCTAAGACCACCCGTAAAATTTTGGAGATTCAACGGCGTTAAGATAGTTGTTTATCTAGACGACGGGTGTGGCACCTCGGATTCCCTCGATGTTGCTCGTTGCCATTCTCATTTTGTTAAGTGTTCTGTGAGGGACGCGGGGTTCGTAATCAATAGCAGTAAATCCACCTGGGACCCTACTCAGTCTCTAGTTTGGTTGGGTCTTGAATGGAATCTAGTTTCTGGGTCTTTCGTTATTACAAATAGTCGCATTACTAAATTCCTACATGTTATAGATCAACTGCTTAGTACAGCACCGTATGTCACAGCTCGAGATTGTGCGACAGTGACAGGGCACATTATGGCTGTCCCCTGTGATAGGTAAGCTTACGCGTCTAAAAACCAGACATCTCTATAGAGTTATAGAGTCTAGGTCGTCCTGGAATCACCGTTTTAATATCGGAATCCATAACGATGCATTAGCAGAAATATTTTTCTGGAAGAGTAATGTCGTAGATCTTAACCTGAAGAAAATATGCGATTATAACATTCCTATAGTTTTATCCTATTCGGATGCCAGTAACGTAGCCTGCGGGGCTTTCTTAGTCGGCACCAATGCTATTTGCCATCGTACATGTGTACGTGGAACGAGAATGAGGCGAGACAAAGCTCAACATGGAGAGAACTCACAGCCATTTATTTTTCGTTGTTATCTTTCACATCGCTGATAACAGAAGTCCATAAGGTGTCATTCTGACAACCAGGCCGCAGTACGTATTATAGAAATAGGGAGTCCAAAACCAGAATTACATGCCATCGCACTTGATATATTTATGTTCTGTAGAGACAACAGTATAAGTTTGAGTCCCGAGTGGATTCCACGTGACCTCAATTCCTTTGCTGACGAGATCAGCAAGACGATTGATTGTGACGATTGGGCTACCACACCCGAGATTGTTACGTACCTATAGGTGCCCTTTGGGGGCCCCATACGATTGACAGATTTGCCAATTCAATCAATTCTCATTTACCGCGGTTTAATTCTCAGTTTTACATGCCCAGCACCGAGACGGTCGATGCTTTTTCTGTTTCTTGGGAGGGGGAGAATAATTGGCTAGTCTCTCCTTTACACTGCGTTATAAGAGTTATACAACACTTAATAGCAAGTCATGCGACTGGGACTCTCGTAGTACCTTACTGGCCCTCCAGTACTTTTTGGCCTTTCCTTTTTCGCGATGCTTATAGCTGTCAACCCTATGTAATTGGTAAAATTGAGTTCCCAGGTTCCACAGGGATTTTCATTCTAGGTAATTTCACGAGCCCTGTTCTGGCTGTCAGATTACAAGCTTAAAAAACGATCAGTGGTTGAATATCGGAATAGAACGATTTTGCAGTACATGGCCGATTGGCTGGTACTCTACATTAATTTGTGTTGATTTATGTTATGGAATAGCCGATTGGCTTTGATACCGGTTTTTTCCAGTTGCAGATTTGCAAGTAGGGTATCGCTGCCATATGGGCAGAAAATCACAACCGAGTGGCATCATTGTTGATAATTAGTTATTGAATATTTGCCATTATCCAGGAGCCGAGTGGCTATCCAGCTGGATAGATTAGCGTTAATCAGATATTGTAAGCCGATTGGTTTATTTTCAATTAATAATCAATTTTTAAAACGTTGATTAACTATACCCATACTTATACTAGACAGTACGGTAGTTACCTTTGAGCCGTTTTTGCTGTACCACAGCTAATAATTGGCATTCCAAGGTTTTGGCTGCCAATAAGATGAATGCCTACAAGGCTGCGTGCCTTGCATTTTACATATTTTGAATTGTTTCAGATTTAATTCGGGGTTCCCTTCTACGACAGTTTAGCCATGTCCAAGACCCCAGACTTAGAGAGCTGGTTGACGCTTTGCCAGAGGCTTTGCCAGAGGCTCTTACAGAAAGTAAGGCAAAGAACACACAGAAGAAATACCACTGAGAGAGGCTTTGACTGTTGGAAAAAGTGGGCTTCACAATTTTCCGAAGTGAGCGTTTTTCCTGCTTCTATTGATTATGTGTCATTGTATTTTCTTAGTTTAATTCAGGCTTCTACCTCATGTAGTGTAATTGACGAGGTTCATTACGGTATTAAATGGGTTCATGAAATAGCTGGGTATGATGATCCATGCAGTTCGTCTGTAGTCCAAGCCGTCCTTGAGGCGGCTAGAAGGCTTTTAAGCGTCCCTGTTAAGAAAAAAGAACCGGTTACACCCGAAATTATTCAGTTACTGTTTACGCGTTTCGGCCTTCCCTCATCCAGTCTGTCAGACCTGCGTTTGCTTACTCTATGTGTTCTAGGATACACTGTTTTTTTGCGCTTCAGTGAATTAGTCAATTTACGACGTTGTGACTTTACATTTGAGAAATTCTTTATGAGAGTTTTCATAGAACACAGTAAAACCGATATGTACAGGGAATGGTGCTTGGGTAGTGATCGCCCAAACCCACAAAACCACTTGTCCGGTCACCTTATGTCTTAGATACTTTAGTATGTGAGGCTTTGCCCCGAATTCAGAAGAGTACATTTTTCGCCCAATGTCATATTTCAGCAGAGAAGATTGTCGGTTATAAGTTTCGAAACCTCTCCCAGTTATCTTATTCCAGAGCTAGGGAAATTGTTTTAAAAGCGTTTGAGTCGATCGGCCTCGAGAAAAAGGACTACGGGTTACATAGCCTTAGGGCAGGTGACGCTTCCGCGGCAGCTAACTCGAATATCAGCGACAGATTATTCAAAAGACACGGTCGCTGGAAATCAGAAAACGCCAAAGACGGGTACATAAAAGATAACATTGAATCGCTTTTATCTGTTTCCAGATCATTGGGTATTTAATTTTTTATCTTCCCGTTCTTTTTATTCGCACGCGTCACGTGTGAACACACTCCTATAAGTCTGTTGAGTATTACATGATAAATGAGTTGAATTATACTATTATGGCATACGAGGGAAAACTGCTAACTGCTACATGGATCAATTCATTTCTCGTAAACCGCACCCAAATGGTCTCTGTTAATGGCACCCACTCCATCCCAGAGATTGTAGCCTCTGGTGTACCCCAGGATCTGTACTGGGCCCGGTGCTATTTCTCTTGTAAATTAACGACATCACAACAAACATTAACTCAAAAATACGTCTTTTTGCTGATGACAGTGTTATCTACAGAGAAATACACAGTCATCAAGATCAAACCCTACTGCAGCAGGACTTGGACCAGTTGGAAAACTGGGCGAAACGATGGCAACTTAACTTTAATGTCTCAAAATGTTACCATATCGGAATAACTAACAAACAAGCCCCTCTGTCTCATAAGTTAACTACATGCTAAATGGCAAATCCATATCTAGTGTATCTTCAACTAAATACCTTGGTATTACAATAACCAAAGATCTCTGTTGGAACAAACACTGTGATGCAATAATAAGTAAGGCGAACAGCACACTTGGACTACTGAGAAGAATGTTGGGTGAATGTACTCCTGAAATTAAATCCCGGGCTTATTCCAGCTTTGTGCGCCCACAGCTTGAATACCGCTTCAACAGTATGGAACCCACATACCAAAAGAAACATCCACAAAATTGAAATGGTCCAGCATAGAGCAGCAAGATTTGTAAACAACGACTATTCCAGAACTAGCCATATTACACCAATGATCTAACAATTAGGTTGGGAGACATTAGAACATAGAAGACTGCTAGCACAATTATCTATGTTATGCCATGGTAGCCTCGGATTCTTTTGTTCTCCGAGGCACATTTAAACCACTAATTTTCCCTGATGGCAGGGATATTTAGAAATATGCATGGTTTCGAAATTTCCCGCCGGGAAAATTCAGTCTCGAAATTTCCCGCCGGGAAATTTCGAGACAATGCATATTTCTAAATTTCCCCTGCATGCGTAATGAGGGAAAATTAGAAGAGAATGCAGGCTGGAAGTGAGAAGGTCAAAAGCATCAACTAGCCCTACGCTCCCGGATGAAAAATTCTGAATCCAAACTGACCTGTCTTCATCATAACCTTCAATGTAATCCATGTGGGATGACCTATTTCAATCTGCATATTCTTCTCTTAATTTCTCAAACCCGCTTCTTCCATGTGGGATACTTAAAACCATAAACGTGACGTAATTAAAATCCATTCATGCTCTTTGAATATTTAGTCAACCGCATAATTACATTGTATTTTAGTGTTATTCTTCTCAAAAACAACACGCTTTTCCCCAGGGGAAGCCAGGGTCGTTTAATGAATGGCGCTCAGTCAAGCATTAAACAAAACGTTTTCGAAAGCAACTCGACTGCGACGTCTTTAGTTTCGGCAGAGAAAACTAAACTTCTCAGAGATTTGTTCCGTTCCTCGGCGATCATGGTATAACGCCATGGTATAACCTATAATTCTATAAAATTAACAAGGATCTAGTGGGACTTAATTTCCCTCCAGAGGTCTCTCCTCTATACCGTCGACATATATCCAGATTACCCAATTCTTTACCCTTTAACCATATCCAGACTAATAACATATATAAGTTCTCATTTTACCCAAGGACTATTGTTGCTTGGAACAGTGTTCCCTTTATCCACCCCACTACTAGTAGTCTAAGTGCCTTCAGGGAATCAGCCACATTATTTATCAGGTCATTTTAACTTAACTATACTGTATATAAATTTTTAAATTCCAATTTTTATTATTATTATTATTAACATGTCATCATTGTTGTTTAATTATTAACTTATTTTTGTTATTTTTATTAGCATTAGTATTAATATTAGTATTGTTTGTATTTATTTATTAGTATTTCTTATTCTAACTTATTAATTGTTAATTATATGTAGTTATATATTTAACTTTCTCCTAGTATAGCGTTAGCTGTTTTTTTTAGGAGTACTACATTAAAGCATTAAAAGCGGGGGGGCGAATTAGAATATAAATATATTTATCATGGGTTACGTAACTAGCGCATATAGTGCGCAAGAATGTAAGTGTTGTGTTAGGGAGGGAACCAAGGTTCATTATATAGCGGGACGCTAATATATATAGCAGAACAACGCTCTTCGCGTCGAACGCTCTTCGCGTCGTGTTCTAAAAAAATAAATACCCAAAGATAAAGTATACACTAGACTGTGCCTAGTTTTTTCATAACACTCTGAAGTAGCATTGTAGGACCACTACTCTCTGCAGACACTCGGTTCCAACAGATCACCATATCCACTATAATTCAACTTTACTTTTATATATTACAACTTTATATAATTGTATTAATCGTAGGCACCGACACACAGTCTCGTGTGGACCGCTAGTATATTGAAACATGCATGTAAAATTATGAATATCCTTAACTAGCAAAATAGAACATTGTAAGAATTTACATCAGTTGTTATTGAGTGAATAAAGACACGCACGCGTCACGTGTGGACACACTCCTATAAGTCTGTTGAGTATTACATGATAAATGCTTTATATTCGGTTGAGCGGGGGAGCGAATTAGAATATAACTTTATTGTACAATTTTATACGAAGGGGGCGTTAAGGGGGGAGGGGAGGGCAAGGAGGTTGTGAGGGAGAGGGGGAGGGGAGGGCTTTGTCGACGGAATTCTGATTGGCTGAGCATAGACATGTTGGTCAGCGTTAATTGGATGCAAAAACTAGTTTTAGATCTTAATTAGTTAATTAGCTTGTTTATTCAGGAAGTTTATCAATTGAAAACAGAACAAAATACGCGAGTCGGTAATACTTCCTTTATTCGGCAAAGTCTTTTCAAAGTAGGCGGATTTACGGGTTATAAATTACATCATCTACTGATATTGGCTTCAGGCAAGAAATACTAACAACTAATCATTCGAAGATTGACGAAGGGATTCCTTGTCGAGTTTCTTGTTGCACTGCTCGCGCGAATGAAAATTGCAGCGTTTACCGTAGCTACCAACACGAATTTTGTTGAAGAAAAGTCAAGCGTGAATTTAAAAATAAAACTGAATTGCATGCCTTACAAATTACCCCTGATTTCAATGTAGTGCAAACTTTTGGATATTTTTTTTGTCGTTCGACATTTGCATTTGCAGGTAACCAGAGAAACCATATCAAACTTTCGTTTAACAAAATTAAGGTCACTAGACGTGAGTCACGCTTACGCCCCTCCGGGAGTTCACTCAACTGTTCGCCGAAATTACGCATTTTTCTTGCAATTTGTTAATTTTTTGCCTCGTAAATAAAAAACTAAAAAACCTATGAACGGAATACAAAACAATAATGTCTTTTCTCTGTAGTTTTAATAGTTTAAACCCCATAGTCGCTTATTTTCCGCGGCAATTTGCAATTGTTTTCGACCGTTTTTTATCCTCATGTAGATAAGCTCTGCAAAAAACTATCACAGCGCATTGCTATTCTAAAAAAGATAAAATCATGTTTACCACTGAAGCAGAGGTTACTATATTATAATGCAATGATAAGGCCCATAATGAATTACGTGAACGTTATATGGATAAACTGTGATAAAGAAAGTTTAGGTAGGATTCTGAAGCTGCAGAAAAGGGCAGCGAGAGTCATTATGAACACTGACTGTCGGGCTCCTAGCGTCCAATTATTTAATAGTCTTAAGTGGTTACCCTTTTATGAAGAAGCTAAATTAGCTAAATGCTGTATAGTATATAAACGTTTAAACGACCTAGTGCCTATTTACATCAAGGACATGCTAAAGCTTAACAGTGAACGGCACACACGTAACACTCGGTACAGTAAACTTAACTTAGTTTGTCCTAAGTTTACTCGCAAGACTGAAGGTGGTCGTACTTTTACAGTAACAACTTGCCAATTATGGAACAGTTTATCTTTAGAAATTAGAAATAGTAACTCTTATACTACATTTAGAAGCCATTATTGGAACGTGTTATTTAAGGAACAGCAGTTTTTAAATCATTTTTTAGTTTAAGTGTGACCATTTTTATTCGATTTTATCAACTTTTTATCATGTATTATTTTGTTGTTAGGGTTTCAATTTGAATTTTAAACAATTGTTTTGCTTATCGTAATTATATATTTTTAACGTTTTTCATCTACGATCCATGTATTTATACCATTAATATTTTATTATAATAACTATATTTATATAATTTTATTAGCTATAGAGGGCCACAGGTTTGTTAGTTTTTAACTATTTTGTGCTACCCTCATGAAATAAAGACTTTATTATTATATTATTATTATACCGGTTGAGTCAAAATGTACAAGGCGTTCCTCTATTTCTGGGCAGGGAAGTCTGGGCTATGAAAGGCTGGGGAAAGAACCAGTCAAAAACCTACAACCGAATTCAATTAGTCTATTGGATTTCCCACGTTTTGATGTATAGTTTGCCCACATTCGTGACGAATTAGCGCGCCGGTCAAAATGACAATGAAAATCTTGCATCTGCTTGCAATACTTGTTCTTCCTGTCGTCGAAGTGCTCGGGGAGCAACATACTGGAAATGCTGGCTCACAACGCGCTGAATGTCCATCTTTTATGCACGAAATTAACAAGTAAGTACAGTTTTACTATAAATATTGGAGTGATTCAGCACAAGTTTATTTTACACTGTGGCTAGTCCCGGCAGCCGGGAACGGTTTTCAAAATACTTGATACCGGCACGGCAGTCTAATTCAAACTATTCTATCTTTGTTTAGAAGTAAACAGTAAAAAGTAAACAGATGCTGAATTTCGTCATTACATAACGGCCGTTTTCATGTTCCCCCTTATCAGTATATACAGATGCTGAATTTCGTCATTACATAACGGCCGGTTAATGTGTCTGTATATAAATTAAATATATATACCGAGAAAGTCAATCACGTAATTCTCATTGCAGATGTATATAGAGTTAATGACCAAATTCGTTATTATCAAAACACCACTCGAACATGTCCTGTTCAACACAAACCTCTATCCGCAACAGCTGGATCGTCCCGCTTTCGATCGTCCCAGAATATAATTTTCTCTTAACTTCTCGATATAATCCCGCAAAATAAGACTGACCGGTTTGTCAGGGAAACTCTGAACTGTCTGAAGGAACACTAAGGTCTTTCAATGCGAATACTTATAATAAGAGCGGGCTATATATAGTTTCATCACTTTTGTGTCTGCTTATTCGTGATTGGTTAACGGACCTAAACCGTGCCGTAAGAGTTTATTTTTATATGGCGGCTGCAAACTTCGAACTGGCATGCAAGAAGGCAATATGTTTCGCGTTGAAAAGCTTCCCAAACGTCAAAATTTTAAAAGAAGTCCAAAAAGAAGCATTTATTAGCTTTGTGAAACGACGAGATATCACTGCTGTCCTACCAACAGCGGGCTACGGGAAGTCTTTAATTTTTCAGCTTATTCCGATTGCAACGGCTCTGAGCCAGTCAAATGTAAATTTGTGATTTACACAAACCTCAACTTTCGCACTTTTCGGTTTATCCTTTGAGGGGACAACAAGAAGCTCGAGTTCGAGTTGATTTGGTCGTGATACTCGGGAATGGTCAGGATATTTCCGGTTGGTTTGTTTCGATCGTACTTGGCATCGTTTCACTCGACAGGCAAATCCCTCTTCTTGATTTTACTTTCCTCTACCAGCAGTGTTGCAGAATTATAACTTTCTCGGTACCTCAGCAGATCTTTCAGCTAGAGATTTAAAACTTTCCACTGATCAGTCGTTGCTTCAAGATTTTCAAGCTCCCGCTTGCATTTTCAGCAAATGATCTAGGAAATGAACTCTTCCTGAATTACTTCAATCCCAAGCAGCGCCGTCAACCTTTCGGCTACTTTCTCCTTTAGAGAAATGTTGTCTTCGTCGACCAGAAATTGGAATATATATAGTGCACGTCCTGCAAATCTCTTTTAAAGTTACACGTTGAGTAGATTTTAACTTTTTCACGGGGCTTTTAGAAGTTATCCGTAATACGAGACAAGTTTGTTTTGAATTGTCTTTCGAACCGGGCATTCACGAGCGTGTCACGTAGCTGTCAAAATAGAAAACCTGTTTGACTGAATATTTGAGCCTTCATTAGCATATCCAACATGAAAGTGAGATTACCATCCAGTTAGCCCAGAGGCTCGTCGCTTCGCGACTCGCAACTTTCGAGCCTCTGGTAACCAGGGTAACATTACGCATGCGGAATACGGAAATAGGCTATCCGCACTGGCCTGGACACTAGCAAGAGCAAATGTTCTCGCTTGTATGGGATAAGTTTCATATTGAAATGGCATGTTTATAACCTTAAAACTTTGTTGTCCATAAATGCCTCTGTAAGTTTCGCATCCTTTTACAATCGTTGTACCAGAGCTAGCTATTGCACCATGAGATTGTACACATATATCGCGGTATTTATTTTAAAGCACTGAGACGTCCAAAAGTATACTGTCTTTACTGTCCGGAGGGAACCTGTTAATTATTATATAAAGCCCACCGCAGGAGCTATCAGCTTAGCCAACGGGCAGGAGAGGTCGTTTACTAAGCTGATAGCTCTCGTGTGCGGCGAATTTCGGCGAGTTTTTTGCCTCAATTGACCGTGAGGAACATATCCATCGTGTTTGGTATTTTGAGTCTTTTGAGGCGAGAAACTCACCGTGTGCGCTGAACAGAGCTAACAGCTTAGCTTGAGGTAATCTATTGACCAATGAAGACGCACAGCGCTCTCACGTGATCGTCCAGCGAAGTAATAAGATACTTAGGGGATAGCTTAGTGAAATTCACCGTGTACGGTGAAACGGCGCTTGAGCTAACAGCTTAACAAACGAACGATCCCTCGTGCCCGTTGGCGAAGCTGATATTCTCGTATGCGACGGGCTTAATAATCAGTCCGAAACGCACGCTCTGATTGGTCAAGAGCCGTGTGTTATTAGAAGACACACACATGGATGACGTCACGATGCATTTGATTGGATATTTTCATAGTTTCAGTTTGCGATTATTACTGATATAAAACAAATAGATCCCTCGACTGCGTCTCCTAGCGCATTTCTTTGTTCTCTTCACATTGTGACGTCATCTGTACATCTATAAGAGGACAGACGCACGGCAGAATGGAATCTATATTTATGAAATATGAAGTTTGTACCCCCCCCCCCTTTATTGAAAATTCCTTGATCTATCCGGTTGCTGATTAATTGCTTAGCTTGTATCACTGAACGTACATCACTCGTTTTGTTTTCTGATCAGTAACAATAACCCTGCCATCTGCAAGCACTGCTAAGTAGTAAGGCTGTCCAATGTTCTCACTCGTCTTACCCACAAAACGGCCGTCCAGTGTGAACTTCTGAATACAATGATTACCGTAATCACATACAAGTAGGTTACCATCATTGTCGACAGCAAGACCACGTGGTTTACTGAGCTCACCATCTTCACTTCCTGGTCTTCCTATTAGATATCTCCTGGTCGCTGTGTTATCTTGCTGGTCAAACACATGAATGACATGTTTAAACAAGTAAGATACAATGAACAGATCACCATAAGCTATAGTGCTGAATGGAAACATCATCTCCTCATCTCGCTCTAAACCGAACTGCAATAGATAAGTTCCGTCTCCTGCAAACACTTGAACGCGGTGATTGTCACAGTCACTGACAATAATACGTCCTTGTTCATCAACATGTACTCCAAATGGATTACTGAACTCTCTCCTACCCTGATCTGGTCTACCAAAGCACTTTAAGGACTTTCCAGTTGTGCTATCAAATATCTGTATCCTGTGATTGGACTGATCTGCTATCACCACGTCGTTATCGTTTAGGAATGCTATACCATGAGGATTACTAAGTTGTCCACGGCCTCGCCCCTCACTACCAAACCTATTAAGTAGCACACCCTCCATATTGAATACAGCTACACAGTGGGACCTCCAGTCACCTATAGCAATCCTGGTATTACCTTTATTAACTGAGATACCAGTAGGATCTAACAGAGGCTCTGCCAACCCTATCATCACAAACTCTCCAGTAATCTTCAGCTGTTGTTGTTTCACGTCCATCACCAGCGGGCTGTTGGACACACGTTTACCGTTAATCTTCACATCAGCTGTGAATTGTCCCGGTACCTTGGGGGTGAATTCCACTTCATATTTCTCACCAATCCTTTCTGATACTTTTAGCAGTTTCACGTCTTCTTTAGGGCTAATGTTTACCTCTACAACATCGTCAGGCCTAGGGTCGTTGTTTGGTTCTCCCGCACAGTTTTTAGTAAACACGCTGAGCTTTACACCACACTGTGCTTCAAGTTTTGATTCCACCTGTACTGTGCTCTTTACTTGGTCTGTAGGTTTTGTTTTTGATAGAGAACCGAGACCTACCTCTCGCAGTATAGTAGGCCCCTCACTAGGAACAAACATGACCCTAGAGTCGATCATGGTCCAGTCTCGTTTTGCAATGGCGATAAGTTCCTCATGGCATGTATTTTGTACTGAGTCTTTACTGGTGATTATTAGATGTGCTGAGCCATATTCAAGCAGCTTGGAGACGTGCTCACTAGCACTGCCAGTTTGATGAAGTAACGACTCTTGCTCGGCTTTCTTTGTGATTACCATTTGCACCTCTTCATCTATCTGTCTCATCAAATCTCTCTTGTTTTGTTCAATGAAGGCAATCAGTTCTTCGGCTGCTTTCATCACATTTATTTTCGTTTCTTCGGCGGTTGCCTTTATCTTGGGGACGGTTTCTTCTAAAACCTTGTAGTTCGCCTGTTCTTCTGTTTCTTTTTTCTTCAAACGTTGAAGTCTCTCATACAAAATCAACTTTATCATTTCCGCTTTCGCTTCTATGTCTACAAGGTCATGCCCACCTTGATGATCCTCTAGAATACATTTCTGACATACACAGCTCTCACATGTGTTACAGTAAAACTGCAAGATGTCTTCGTTGTGTGGTGGCCTCTCACAGTTCGACTGGCGACGAATAAGGAGATTATAATCTTCCGCTTGAAGTTCTGTTAGATTAACAAGTTGATGTCCTGCCATAAATACATTATGAGCATTCAAGCATTCCTCGCAAAGATAACGAACACAGTTCAAGCAGTGTGATGTTAATGGCTTTTGCTTTTTACAAACTGAGCAGTTTACTCCAGAGCTCGCTTCAGTAGATGTTGCGATGGACAAGACTTCAAGAATACGCGAGTGAAAGCTGCTGGACTCCAGAGAATCGAAGTCGCTACACTGCGGTAGATGAATGTTCACCTGGCACAAAGGACAACTGAAAGTTTTTCCTTCATCCTTCAGCTCGGCGTGTGCAGCCAGACAATTCTTACAGAATGTGTGGAAGCATTTGAGAATCTTTGGCTCCTTCAGGGTCTCATAACACAACGAGCACTTAGTTAGACTAGTTAGTGACTCCATTGTAGCTCAAAGCTTTTCAAAATTATGCGAATCCAGCCGGAATCCATGAGCGTCTAACATACGTAACTATAATGCCAGACATGCTTCAAAAAACCTTTTTGTCTTACCAGCCCCAACAAATTATGGAAAATTTTCTATTAAATCAACTGGTATTCATCTCTGGAATAATTTACCATTGTAGCTCAAAGCGAAGAGTTAAAAGTTAAAAGTTACTTAATATGAATTACGCATATCTAGGAACTCATGATATGTATATGAAATCACTTCCAAGAAATCCTGTCATTTGATTGACGTCATTGTGATCTGTTGACCTCTTTATCGACTATTATTGTGAGAAATATATTCCATTGTAGGCGGGGCGTTAAATTATGCAGTAACATTTTGAGCATTTCATCAGTTTATTGCTCTAATTTGGTGTCGAGTGCGCATGCGTGGGATTGGTTGGAGAAGTGAAAGATTGGTTGTAACTTGTAATGATTTCTCATTTGTAGAATTAAGAAAGCCATTTGAAATTTCTTCTACAGATGTATGAAAGAAACGGAGTGTTTTCAACGTTGATTCACCCGTACATCCGAGAAAGAAAGTCTGCCTGAGTAAATTGCTAGAAACGTGAATAGTGAAGTGAATAGCGTTCATTTTCTTCATGTTCTATGAATTCACCTATTTCAAAAATGGTATAGTCCCGTACAAACAGCAAACGGCAAATGACAAGCGAAATTACCAAAATAGATTGTCGTTATAATCGTTATAAATTTCCAGCTGTGCGAAACGGATAAACTACAGTGTAATTGGAAAATCGATTCGCAGGAGAACATTAATATTCGTCGTTAACAAAGCGTAGAATAGTAGACTCACTATCTGTCTTATGTATACTAGTTATCATAGTGTTAATTTTAGTGTAATTTAGGCTATTTTTAGGATTTAGATTTACTTTACATTACTTAGCCATTAAATATATAAGAACTCTTGTAAGTACATCAATTAATTTTAATTAGTAGTGAGGACAATTCAGCTGGTTTTTTCTTTGCAACCCTTAATTTTAATTAATAAAGCATTATTATTATAATGGTGTATGGATCTGAACGTTATGAAAATAGTTTTTGAACTTCAGGAATAACTTTATTGTACAATTTTATACGAAGTGGACGTTAAGGGGGAGGGGAGGGCGAGGGCGGTGGGGAGGGGGTTGTGATGGGGGGGGGGTGGGGGAGGGGAGGGGACGGCTTTGTCGACGAAATTCTGATTGGCTGAGCATAGACATGCTGATCACTAACAACCGTCAGTGTTAATTTGATGCAAAAACTAGTTTTAGATCTTAATTAATTAATTAGCTTCAGGAAGTTTTCTTTTAAAAGTTTTCAATTGAAAACAGAACAAAATACTCGAATACAAAATTCACTTCCTTTATTCGGCAAAGTCTTTCAAAGTAGGCGGATTTACGGGTTATCAAAACCTTTATGTATCTTTACACATTACACCTGATTTCAATGTAGTGCGAAGTTTTGGATATTTTTTGTCGTTGGACATTGTCATTCGACAGACACTTGCAGGTAACCAGAGAAACCAAATGGCATGTTTATAACCTTAAAACTTTGTTGTCCATTAGTTCCTCTGTGAGTTTGGCATCCCTTTTACAATCGTAGTGCCAGAGCTAGCTACTGCACCATGAGTTTGTAAACAGTTATGGCGGTAATTTATTTTTTTGAAAAAGCACTGAGACGTCGAAAAGTATACTGTCTTTACTGTCAGGAGGGAACCTATTAATTATTGTATAAAGCTCGCCACACACGAGAGCTATCAGCTTAGCCAACGGGCATGAAATGTCGTTTGCTAATCTGATAGCTCTCGTGTGCAGCTAATTTCGAAGAGTTTTTCGCCTCGATTGACCGTGAGGAAAATATCTGTCGTGATTGGTATTCAGTTTAGTCTCTTGAGGCGACAAACTCACCGTGTGCGCTGAACAGAGCTAACAGCTTAGCTTGGCGTAATCTATTGCCCAGTGAAAACGCACAGCCAAGTAATGAATAGTCACATAGGTACTTCGCTAAGGGGATAGCTTACTGAAATCCACCGTGTGTGGTGAAACAACGGCGCTTGAGCTAACAGCTTAACGAACGATCTCTCGTGCCCGTTCGCTCTAGCGGTTTGCTCTCGTGTGCGGCGGGATTAATAATCAGTCCGAAACGCACGCTGTGATTGGTCAAGAGCCGTGTGTTATTAGAAGACACACACATGGATGGCGTCATAATGATTTGAAGGTTTTAGATTGCGATTATTCAGTACTGATATACACCCTATTCCAAAATGGCAAATCTTGTTTGAGTAGTATAGGGAGCAGTAAATAACAGTTGAATGGTACCACGTTAAAGAGTATGCCACAAACGCAATACTCTGAATGTTAGAGGGTGATAGCATAAAATGGTACTAAGTTATCGAAATTTCAATATATAGAGTTTTGTATGGCTTTGAGCCAGTTATACCTACTAGCCTCGTTTTCGTGATTTACACTGTATTTAAATGGCAATAAATTTGCAACAATGAAAGACCAAACTCTCAAACTGCTCAGTATATATTACTTTATGGTCGTATGTAAGGGACCGGACATTATTTAGCGGCGGGGGGCTACTAGATTTGTAGGGGGGGGGGGGGGGATCACGATATTTTATGCTCCCATTTAGGGGGGGTCACATTTTTATATGCTCCTCTTTTATAGGTTATATATATTTATAGGCTTATCTAAGTGGAGGGTCATTATTTTGTGAGCCAAGAGAACTGCAGGGTCACAATTTTTTTGGGCTAGCCACAATGTATGTATGTATAACTTTATTTAGACACGGTTGATTCATCAGTTGGATATAAATTACTAAAAATAAATAATTATAATAATATAATCGCTCAATAAAATATGATAAATTATGAAAACTACTAACTAATCTAATATAACTACAAACTACCTGCTTTACATGAATGCCGTGTGAATTACAGATTATAACTGAAGAGTTTAATTCAAGAGAAGAAGCTGCTGCAGCCTTCTCGTTTCTACTCTCTCGTCACAACATTTACCTGTGTACTTTGCACTCGTAGTTTGTTTGTCCACGAGTTCTGAGAAAACATTGTCTCCATCGGAGTTTTCTTTGAAGTTTAAAGATGTTTTCGATCCTGTATTTGTCCTCTGAATTTTTTTTATGCGAGCTTAATTCTTTTAAGGAAGGAAGCAGCCGCTTGTGTCGCTTGTATCGCCACAGGCAGCCCAATATATGGGTTTGTGCATGAAAATAGAAGATATGTATGGCGTTATATAAATCCTTTCAAATTGCCGTACAATGTATAAATAAACATACCTTTTTGCTTCCATGTTGTTTCCTTTGTGGTTTTTCTTGTCTTGGAGCCATTTTAGGCTGTTTTGGGGAGTTTTCTTCCACTTTTTGAAGCATCTTGTAATGTTGGTATGTAATCGGAGGATTAATTTTGCAAACTCTTTGAGAGACTGATGGGGCGAACGCAACAAGCTAAAACCGAACTGGTTACATATATATTCTAAAGTGGTACTGTCGCAGTCCTTTCCATGGAGAACTTTGAACAAAAATAGCTGGTTTTATTAAAATTTCCGTATCTGAGAACCAATTGACAATTTTACCAACATTTTACATTGCATTTGACAGCCAGCGAAGTTTGTTTTGAATACACTTCATAAACCAAATCAAAATTGGCAGGCTGTCACACGTCGACTCCTATTGGTCAATTAAGAATGGGTTACAAGTTAACGGAAGTCATGTGCGTGGTGGGCGGATATTCAGAAACCAGGGGTTTTCGTGCAGGCGGTCTTTCCTTTCTGCTTCTCCCCCTCCCCCCTCCATTTGTCATTCGATCCCAAGTCTCAATCACGCTCGGCCAATATGGCGGCCGCTTCGATGATCCGTTTGCTGCGCGACTGAAAAACACCATCCACCGCCTGCAAGCAGGCTAAGAGATTTAGAAAAAAGGACTTGCTTTATAGGAGCATCATCAATGACTAGAGATGGAGATCTATTAAACGTACTTAACTTTTGTCTTGATCCAATTAGCATGAATTCAATTTTAGATTTATTTAATGTGAGTTTGTTTGCGATGAGCCAATCATTTATTTTGGCGAGGTCTTCCATTCACAACACAATTAATGTTATCAATATTGTTACTTGCAAAAGTTAAATGCGTGTCGTCAACATACATACGAGGCTGACAGTTTCAGAGAGAGTTAGGCAGGTCTATAAAATGAAAAGGAGGGGTCCAAGGATTGTTCCCTTGGGAATGCCACATGATAATGGTCGATTGTCTGAGAAAGAACCGTTTACAAAGCATCTTTGATTACGATTATTAAGTATGACTCAAACCATTCCAACGAGGCGCCTCTAACCCCGTATTCTTTTAATTTAGATAGAAGAATAGCGTGGTCAACTGTGTCGAACGCCTTTTTTAGATCTAGAAATACGGCAATCCCTTTATGTAGGACGACACGAATTTTTACCAAAAATACAATAGAATACAACACAATACAATTCAATACAACAATAGAACGCAACACAATACAATACAATAGAATCACAATTTGGTAGCAATTCGTGTCGTCCTACATGAAGGGATGGCCAGAAATACCACCGCATTAACATTGCCTCGGTCGATGTTATAAGCCCAGTCGTCAGTGGCTTCAAGTAATGCCGTGACGGTGGAATGCAGGAATCGAAATCCAGACTGATGGCGTGTGATTAAATTATTAGTAGTTAAGTAATCTAGAGCTGATCATAAACGATTCTCTCGAAGACTTTTGCAACTATCGGGATAATAGAAATCGGTCGATAATTGTTCAAGTCGGAGCGTTCTCCCTGTTTGAATAGTGGAATAACTTTCGAGCATTTCCACTCGTCTTTGTTGATTTTAGTTCGAATCTATTATTATTATTATTATTGGTCCCGATAAGATATTCCATGTGCGATGGGCTGTTTTCGTTGTAAGCTATCTCATTACCGAGTTGAGGCCCTATATTCGAGAAATGATCGTTGAAGGCATCTGACAGCTCGTGCGCATTGGAAATGAAAATCCATTATGCTTAATTTCTTTTATAGCAGAGTTGTTTGATTTTCTGGAAGTTAATTCATTTACAATGCGCCAGGTCTTACGCAAGTTGCCTTCACTTTCATTAAGGGCAGTCTTAAAATACTTTTCCTTTGTTAATTTAACTTCTTTATTTACAGAATTTCTACATGCCTTAAATTTCAACCAATCACTTTTGTCTTTACGGAACGAATTGCCTTCGACTTCAAAATATCGCTTTTATAGTTCACGAGTAACCCAGGGTGATTTAGATGCACGGTACACGCTTTGGTCGTAAAGGGGCATGCTTGTCGACACATTTGAAAACTAGGTTTTTCCAAGCAGACCACATTGAATTGGGATCAATAAAATTATTTACGATATCCCAGTTTTGGGCAGAAATATCACTTCGGAAGTTAGTAGCGTTAAAGCCCTTAAATTTTCTGTAAGTTACAAAAGTGTGTCCCTTAGATTGATCGATAGCTAATTTAAGAAAAGCATAAACAAGGCTATGATGACTTATGGAGATGTGAGCGACACCGGAGCAAACAACCCTATCTGGACAATTGGTGAATATCAGATCTATCAGTGTTGACGTTGCAATAGTTACGCGGGTTGGATCGTTGATAAGCTGATGTAAACCGTAAACTTCAGCTATATTAGTTAGCGTACTGGAGTTATAATTTAATTGAGGTAAGGATAGGTCACAATTTAAGTCTCCCATTAAATAAAACTCGAGATTTTCAGCATCAAGCTTACCAACTATATAGTGATTCGAAAAGGGAGAAGATTTCAACAGACGACTCGGGAGGCCTGTACCAGGATATAACAAGAAAAGGCTTGGATCGAGGTTTTCGGATCTCAACACATAGGTTTTCAAGTTGACTGATATTCAGACCAGGTCTCAGCGAATAACTGATGCTGGAGCGAATGTAAAAACAAACACCACCGCCAAATCTGCCGTTTGTAGCTCTGTCGCGACGAATAATGTCATAGCCTGGAATACATAGCCTGCGTCGCATCCGAACTGAACTCCGGTTAAGTCCGGGATTCACTGGTTCGGATGCGACGCAGGCTATAGTGATTCGAAAAGGGAGAAGATTTCAACAGACGACTCGGGAGGCCTGTACCAGGATATAACAAGAAAAGGCTTGGATCGAGGTTTTCGGATCTCAACACATAGGTTTTCAAGTTGACTGATATTCAGACCAGGTCTCAGCGAATAACTGATGCTGGAGCGAATGTAAAAACAAACACCACCGCCAAATCTGCCGTTTGTAGCTCTGTCGCGACGAATAATGTCATAGCCTGGAATACATAGCCTGCGTCGCATCCGAACTGAACTCCGGTTAAGTCCGGGATTCACTGGTTCGGATGCGACGCAGGCTAGGAATACAAACATCGTGATCTTTAATCGAATCACCAAGCCTTGTCTCGTTAATAGATAGAACATCAATTGGGCAGTCGGCAAGCAAGACTCTGAGCTCATCGATATGTTTCGGCAAGCTAGTGATATTTAACGATGCTAATTTAAAACCTCGTTTCTTAGGAAGGAAAGAAAGTGAATGACTAGAGGAACTTAAATTATGTACTACAGCAGATTCACACGGCATAGTGGTATCCTATTCTCTGCTACCAGTTTTACTAAGATGAAGTCCCCCGCGGTTTAGGTGGCTAAGATTTATGTTATTATGTTCAATGAAACCCCAGTGATTTTGCCGGCATATAAGATCAAGTGAGCTATTTATATTTGAGATTTTTTCACTTATCTGAGGTTGAAGATTGTTATTCTTTCTGGGTATAGAATCGCAGACACACAAATCGATGTAGTAGGCGAGTTATCTTTGACTTGAAGTGCAAGAGACACAATAGACTTGGTCAGTTGAGGTGCACCTAGCGTCGCCAAGTCATTGCCGGTTCCGACATGGAGGCTGATCAGGCGCTCCGGCTCCTTCCTTATAAGAGGTTTGAGATAGTCCTCCATATCTTCGGAGGTTGCGCCAGAGAAAGCCTTCACGACCACTTTCTATTTGTCGGATATCTCCCACCCGCGAACGTTTTTAACCATGGAATCGCCCACAATTACAGTTACCGGTTTCTTTGCACCTCCGTCACTTTGCCGTGTTTTGCTCTTTCTCGATTTTGGTGGAACAGAGTAAGGCTTGTCGGAGTTAGCGGCAACAGCGGTCGGCAATGATTTATCAAGACTCGTGTGACAAGGCGAAACTCGTGTTTCTGATTGTGTTTGCCTCTCGGTACAAAGGGCATCTTGAGAACGCAATCGCCTTTCATGTGCTAGTTGCTCACTCAAAACAGAAATTGCGGTAATTAGCCCTTCATCTGCTTCATTCTCTCGGTGGAGCTTTTGAAGTTCGATTTGCATTTGGGGTTGGGTTTCTTATTCTATGCAACGGTTGAACGATTTTGCGCGGGAAATTTCAAAAAAGTGAGTTTAAGTTCATTCAATTCAGTCTTGATCTTCTCAATTTATTTAACTGAGGGGCGGACATGGGGACAGGTTTGAGAATCCAAATCTAGTAGCCCCCCCTCCCCCCCCCCCCCTACCGCTAAATAATGTCCGGTCCCTAAGCATTAAAATGCATGACAAATCCTTGAAATGACGTCAATTAAGGGACATAATGTAAATACGTTAAACATGAATTGAGTAATAACATTTAAGTTCTTCATTTGTACAGTAGTTTTTAGGTGTCACACATTTGATACTTACAATCTGAGAGAAAGATCTTTTAACATATGTACCTGACACAAAAACAGAGGAAAATGAACTAGAATTACATGCGTACTTAAATGACGTCATTGAAATTTGATTCCTTAAGTAATGATCCGGCTACTAAGAACTATAGCAGAATCCATTGTTCTGCGGTAATGAGTCTCCCTCACATAGGATTCTCGTGTGTTGTAGAATATAGATATACTGGGCGATAGTGATCAATATTCTGAAATGTGCTTGTTTCATTCCATTTTAACGAGGAAATCCTTTTCCAACCAATAGGAATAGCCGAACACAAAAGCTACGAAACTGGCACATTTGATGAGGTTCCCCACATACGATTTCCTTTATAAACGACATATACTGAACCACCATGTAAATCATGTTATCGAACTTTAATAAAATCAGAGAAAATGATACCTTACTTTTTGGACGATTTTTATGTTTAAACCAATGAAATCCAGAGTTTTAACACCTCACTGCATTCCTTTGCCGTTGGTGCGATCGTTCTTCACGGATTCATTACTCAATAAACAAAAATGGCAGACGTTAATTGTTATATGTCAATCAGTTTCTTTTTCCCTTTTTCAATATATATCTTGTCAATTAATTATAGGCAAAATAATGTAATTTAAAGTAGCGTAAGTGTGGATAAAAGTTGTTGTTTAAATCAAAGATAACTGGCTAGGGCCTATAGGCACTTTAATGACATCCCAGATTTACAGCTGATTGTAGCTCAATAAGTAGTGGAAATCGCATGAACGCGAGAGCTACTCGTGATTTATGGGCACGAGTGATCTCTAGGTCCGCATGAGCAAAAATAACCAAAATTAACTTCTCTTTAGCGGACACCCGAAGAGATTGAAGTTAATTATTTCAAATGTATGCAGTTTTATCTTCGAATTCTAGCTAAATCAAGGATAACTTAGTAAAAAGACATATTTGAGCTGTGAGCCTTAGATTGAACCTATATAGCCGTTTAAAGCATGTGATTTACAATTCCACAGTTGCCTGCCACTTGCTACCCCTTACTGTCAACGTCCTGTAAGCGGACACCTTCGGTAAGCGTACAGCTACGCTAGGTCACAAGGGTGTCCGCTTACGTGAGGTTCGAATGTATTCAACAAAATGCGAAATCACGAATCATACTAGAGCAGTAGAGCTCTTCACTTTTCAATTTTGTTGATAAATCAGTTCACGATCAGCAATACCTGTACCCCTTCCGCGCCATGTTTAAACTTTAGCTTACTCGCCTTCTTCAAGTCTCTTTCATAACCGTCGTCTTGGAGATGTCGAAACTGTCGTTAGCCGATCAACCGTTTATTTGACTTAACTTCTTTGATTTACTAGACCGGCAACTTCAAGGTGTGTTACATGAGATCCGGCTGTACGACAAGCAGAGGTCACTGCTGAGGATCCTGCAGCAAGGAGCATGTGCTACATCGTGTAAAACATTCAAGATAACCAATGGCTCGCTAGCATTTCATCCACCGTGCGCAAAAGATGGCGTCTGTACATTTGACCACAATCCCTTGCGAGCCTAACAGAGTAAACCATCTCCGTAGAATGCCCTATTCTCATCCATGACAGTATGTTGGCAACATCACTTGTACTGGCTTGTTATTAAGATAACCGGTAAGAATGCCCTATTCTCATCCATGACAGTATGTTGGCAACATCACTTGTACTGGCTTGTTATTAAGATAACACGTAGAATGCCCTATTCTCATCCATGACAGTATGTTGGCAACATCACTTGTACTGGCTTGTTATTAAGATAACACGTAGAATGCCCTATTCTCATCCATGACAGTATGTTGGCAACATCACTTGTACTGGCTTGTTATTAAGATAACACGTAGAATGCCCTATTCTCATCCATGACAGTATGTTGGCAACATCACTTGTACTGGCTTGTTATTAAGATAACACGTAGAATGCCCTATTCTCATCCATGACAGTATGTTGGCAACATCACTTGTACTGGCTTGTTATTAAGATAACACGTAGAATGCCCTATTCTCATCCATGACAGTATGTTGGCAACATCACTTGTACTGGCTTGTTATTAAGATAACACGTAGAATGCCCTATTCTCATCCATGACAGTATGTTGGCAACATCACTTGTACTGGCTTGTTATTAAGATAACACGTAGAATGCCCTATTCTCATCCATGACAGTATGTTGGCAACATCACTTGTACTGGCTTGTTATTAAGATAACACGTAGAATGCCCTATTCTCATCCATGACAGTATGTTGGCAACATCACTTGTACTGGCTTGTTATTAAGATAACACGTAGAATGCCCTATTCTCATCCATGACAGTATGTTGGCAACATCACTTGTACTGGCTTGTTATTAAGATAACACGTAGAATGCCCTATTCTCATCCATGACAGTATGTTGGCTAACATCACTTGTACTGGCTTGTTATTAAGATAACACGTAGAATGCCCTATTCTCATCCATGACAGTATGTTGGCAACATCACTTGTACTGGCTTGTTATTAAGATAACAAGTAGAATGCCCTATTCTCATCCATGACAGTATGTTGGTAACATCACTTGTACTGGCTTGTTATTAAGATAACACGTAGAATGCCCTATTCTCATCGATGACATTATGTTGGCAACATCACTTGTACTGGCTTGTTATTAAGATAACACGTAGAATGCCCTATTCTCATCCATGACAGTATGTTGGTAACATCACTTGTACTGGCTTGTTATTAAGATAACACGTAGAATGCCCTATTCTCATCCATGACAGTATGTTGGCAACATCACTTGTACTGGCTTGTTATTAAGATAACACGTAGAATGCCCTATTCTCATCCATGACAGTATGTTGGCAACATCACTTGTACTGGCTTGTTATTAAGATAACACGTAGAATGCCTTATTCTCATCCATGACAGTATGTTGGCAACATCACTTGTACTGGCTTGTTATTAAGATAACACGTAGAATGCCCTATTCTCTTCGATGACAGTATGTTGGCAACATCACTTGTACTGGCTTGTTATTAAGATAACACGTAGAGAAGTCTGAACGAAAAATTGGACAAATTGAGAGGATGAAATCGTACACTGGCTTGGTTACATGGCCTGGAGCGGCCTATATGGCTTGGTTATATGGCTTGGCGTTGTTTCTTCTTCAAATAGCTGCATTTTTTTTGGGGGGGGGGGGGGGGGGGGAGTGGGACGGCGGATTGGGGGGGGGGGGGGGTGTTTCTTTTTCAAATAGCTGCAATAATATTTTTGAGGGGAGGGGGGTGGGCTATTAAACTACGAAACTTGAGAGCGCATACTCATTGGGTACTAATTTACATAGGCACCAATCAAGTAATGCATATTTTTCACAATTGGGCGTGGTCGTTTGCGTGGCGCAGTGTTTAAGATATTCGCTTTCTACGCAATGGGTCAAGGAGTAAGACCGATATTTTTTTCTATCGTTTATTTTCTTTTCTTATTTAATCGCTATGTTGTAAAGCTTAGTACTCTGGTAATCTCAAATAAATACTGCTGAAAGGATAACAGCAAAATTCGGAATTATAAAAGTAGAACAAAGGAAGACTGACCGATACTAGCCTGGGAAACCAGCCGACTCTTATCGCTCCCCACTCGCGAAAGAGACGTCTGGGAAGTGAGGCAGAAAATGCCATACTGATGACGTAGCAGATAGCCGTTTCACGATGCATAATTTCAAGGAATATAACTACCGAGGCTGCTCGTTTGCTTGGCAGTGGATCACCGTCACGAACAACTCATGAAATTCAAGCCTATTTAGCGTGTGCCGGTGCTGTTGTTGGCTCCTTTGCAGACTGAGTTCTTTCAGCGGCTAGTAAAGCGAAATGTCGTACTGTCAAAACATTTACAAGAAAGGTACTGTTATAATTTCATCTCAATAAACCTACATACACTGAGCTATCACAAAACACTGGATGAGTTTTTGTTGCGGCGGATAAATCGTTCAGACAGTGAATCTGGGCTATGAATAAACATAATTACATGTAAGTGTGATATGAATCAATCACCCAAGCAAACGGGCAGCCTCGGTAGTATACCTGAAAATAACCGCTGCATTCTGTAGCTAACCTCTTCGGCTACTGACCTGACAAAAGAGCTGGCTTGAAAAGTGGCCTGCTGTGCTGTGTGTAGGTTTTGAAATTATAAACAACTATTATGTTTTGACAGTCGTAGGACAAATTCTCTTGACCGGGCCGAGCCGCTGAAAGAACGAAGCAAGCGAGCTACCAACACACGCTAAATATTCAATTCAATTCAATTTATTTACAAATACGATAAGGGAGAACGTACAGAAGAAAGGCCAAAGCCAGAGGCTTAAATGGCTTATGGTCAGTAGAGATAGTACAATGTTACAATTTTTTTTTTTTTTACAAGATGGAAAGAAAATCAAAGTGGTGAATTAACTAACAAACATACACACACAAAATAGCTATAGTTTACAAATTTAAAATAAATAAATAAATAAATAAACTGCTTGTATAGGCTTGTATTTCATGGTTGTTCATGACGGTGAATGGATCCACTGCCAAGCAAACGAGCAGCCTCGGTAGTTATAGAAGATAAATAGCGTAGATGTCCAACCAAGAGTTACCATTCATAATCAACCTGTTAATAGAGTAAAGAACTATAAAGTACTTGGAGTACAGATTGACGAATCTCTAACATGGGAGAAACACATTGAGTACATTGCAAGTAAAATTTCGTCTGGAATTGGGGCTATTAGAAAACTTAGAGAATTTGTCGATCGAGATACTCTTGTATCGGACTAAAATGCTCTAATTCAGCCTCATCAGTTACCTCATTTTGACTATTGTTGCGAGGTTTGGGATTCGTTGGGTAAAGGTCTAAATGAACGTCTCCAGAAACTTCAAAACAGGTCGGCCAGAGTCATCATGAATTTCAGAAATGAAGCTGGCCAATCAAGTTTGGCTCTAAACGCACTTGGGTGGACATCTTTAGACGAGCGTAGGTCACAAATGAAGGCCAGACTCATGTACACAACGATTCACGAATTAGCGCCCCAAAGACTGTGTAATATTTTTCAAAATTTAAACTCAAAAACTGATTACAATCTAAGGGATCCTCAACTAAGCTTTTTATTCCTAGACCTAGAACAGAATTTTTTAAAAAGAGCTTTAGCTATAGCGGAGCTCAAATATGGAATAAGGTACCAGAGGGCATAAGGGGTTCTAGCTCATATGAATCGTTTTGTAGCAAACTATCCTCCTCAGGCTTTACTTTTAGAAGTTAGTAAACTAGTTATTGTACATAGAAATATATATGTTTTAAATGATTGTGTATTATATCATTTTAATTTTTTTTTTTTAAATTTTTAAATTTTTGATATTACCACATACTATTAGATTACTTTATTAATTATGTATATTAGCTTAGGATAAGTATTAGTAATTATAATCAGATGAGATGTTTATAATTATAATGCACGCCTCTCTTGGAAACCAGCTTTTAAGTTGAACGAGCCCAGCGTGTTTAAATAAAGTTAGATCATCATCATCATTCCTTGAAAAGAACTCTGTTGTTCGCATTCGGCTTCTGAGAATTGCAACTAATTTATGCATCGTGAAACAGCTATCTGCTACGTCATCAGTATGGCATTTTCTGCCTCACTTCCCAGACGTCTCTTTCGCGAGTGGGGAGCGATAAGAGTCGGCTGGTTTCCCAGGCTAGACCGATACGAGAAATAAAAAAACTGATTTGAAGATAAAGGTTACTGAACCTCACCTATCATATATTATCGAAGAACACATTTCTGAAGTCCACACTGCTCAAAGCATTTAATAACGGTTTGAACCCTTTCACCCCTTCTTTCTACTCGGTCCGCCAAACTGAGCATGAGCACTAGTAACTGGCGAAAGCCGCAGTACATTTATACGCAGGCTCAGGTATTACCTAGATTTATGGTAATGTTTAATAGCAGTGGATAAATTGAACTTGATGTAAAAACAGTATATCAACTTCTTTCCGGTAATAGTTGCTAGATATGTTAGATAACTTCCATGCATGGTTAATACGTCTTTTCCCTCGTTAAATAACGTTTCTTGGATTATTGTATCGTATTGATCAATCCTGGCCAACTCTCAAATATGTTATATGTTAGTTTCTACAAATTATGTGTGGAACTAGTAACTTATAGCCGGATTGTTTTTGACTGATATAAACCCGGTTATAGAGCTTGAATCTTATCAACGCTCGATCCAGTCATTCTAAGTAAAATTTATGTTATTATTTGTCTATAATTAGAATATAATAAGTTATTGTTATCAATTTCTCGATCAACTTATATTTAACTTATATTTAACAGTCTCTGATGTAAATAATGGCTAGAGCTGTTACGAAACCATGCAGCATGTAATGTCTAGTTATTAACCCCCACCTAGAATAGCCTTATGCTAAATGTGGGTGGGTTACTTCTTTTGTAAATAAGTGAAGTTTTGAAATAATGTAAAGTATTTCCAAAGATTACCGGGCTGCCTGTGGCGCAAGTGAGAGCTAGTCTTCCAACTGTGCTTGATATCCATGTGGGACGGGGTAATCAAACAGTGACGTTAGACTTCTCTCAAACCAAACTTCTATTCTTACACCGGCAGAAAGTGTTTGAAGACAAGAAAACAAAAAAACAATTATAAATGTTTACAATTATTGCTTTGTAAACAACAAATTAAAATACCTGGTTAACTCAGTAACGAAAATAAACAAGCAAACACGCGCATGTGCGTTAGACTATAAGCTCCTCGGCTCTTTCTAGTAAGGAAATTGTTTTTTCTTGTTCTTTCGTTTTTCTCTCTTGGTTGAATCATAGTTTGGTATTATTACTGGTCGCGGTAGTATATTTTACGAGTATGTTGATGTAGGATAGAGCTTTTTACATATTGCACTGAATTTGACTCAGATCAGCCTAGTTTGAATGAAACCCCAAAGCCCGCGCGTTTATTGGTTGGACGTAAATTCTGATACGATATTTTATCACTAAAATCGTCGTTCACGCTTATGATTGGACATAGTACGTTTTCACACTAGTGAAGAAACATCGTTCGCGCTGTTGACAATCTGCATATCATTAATATGCACAGCTTTTTCAGTGGGTAAATCTTAGTATCTATGAGAAAATGCTTGTTACTTGTGTGCAACGTTTTGTTCATGGAGGAATGTCAAGCCATCTGCCACGTCCAGGCCAATTTTTCTCAATACTTCGGCGCTAATTCCTTAAAATTCGTACATATGAAGGTGACCGAGGAATTATTGGAGGGAAGACACTCTCCGGCGTGGGATTTCCTAGCGGTATAAAATCAAAATAAACATTCCATCATTGAAGGCAAATGGCATATGATAAATTACAATAAGGGCAACAATTTTGTCATGAGAAAGCCAATAGTGCATTCTGGCCTCTTTCGCCTGAGCCAAGCAATTTCTTTATGATCACTCGTTCCGCTGTATTGTTTGCCCCATTCTCGTAATCTGCCACAAATACAGAGCCGAAACTCCCCCTGACCAATTTCATCTTTGTTCTTCAGATCTTTGTAGGAAATCGAAGGGAGACCTGATATATCAAGAACTTTTGGTTTTAGGAATGGAAGCATGGAGAGTGAACATGCAGCGATGAAGGCTATCTGCTTCAAAGAAACTGGTATTGCATAAGCGCGGGAAACTTTGATGATCCCAGCGCGCGCATACATCCCGCCTGTTTCCCGCCCAAACTGAAATAACACAACTCTAGCATACTATGTCGCATTTGAAACTCATTCACGCAGAAGTAAATGGAATTTTTATACATATGAATCTTTGAAAGGTTTTGAGTACTTCTGCAAATAAATGTTGGCTTACAGAGAATACTCTATGTTCTAGGCTTGTTTGAAATTAAATGGTGAAAATTTGACCTCTCCTGACCCATGACCGCGTAAGAAAAGTCTGGGTCGATTTTTTTTATTCAGAATTAAAATAAATATGACTTGCTCCGATATTATCGGCAATTATGAAAACTGAGGAGTCTTTTAAACCGTTCAGAATATAGAAGGAAGTCCGCGGTGTACTCAATCTCCGCCATTTCAACAGAAATGGCATCCATCATGTACCGCATCACCAAATGTACTACCGCTGCCAGCGACTCAAAAGTCTAATATTGCTGGCAACGATCGTGGTTCCGACTCAGTACTGTTATCAGCCGAGCAGCTACTGCACCATCTGTTTGTAAACTTTGAAAAATAAGTATTGCTAATCTGAATACACTGAGGCGTCCAAAAGTATACTGTGTTTACGGGTCAGGAGGGAAGCTGTTAATTATTATATAAAGCCCGCTGCACACGAGAGCTATCAGCTTTGTACCCAACGGGCATGAAATGTCGTTTACTAAGCTGGTACCGCTAGTGTGCGGCGAATTTCAGCGAGTTTTTCGCCTCAATTGACCGTGAGGAAAATATCAATCGTGTTTGATATTTTTAGTCTTTTGAGGCAAGAAAATCACCGTGTGCGCTGAAGAGAACTAACAGCTCAGCGCTATCACGTGATTTCAAAATGGCGACGTCCAACGAAGTAATAAGGTATTTAGCTAAAGGGATAGCTTAGTAAAATTCACCGTGTGCGGTGAAACAGCGCTTGATCTAACAGCTTAACAAACAATATCTCGTGGACGTTGGCTTAGCTGATAGCTCTCCTATGCGGCGGCGGGCTTAACAATCAGTCCGAAACGCACGCTCTGATTGGTCAAGAGCCATGTGTTATTAGAAGACACACACATGGATGGAGTCACGATGTATTTGACTGGATATTTTCATAGCTTTAGTTTGCGATTATTACTGATATAAAACAAATAGATTCCTCGACTGCGTCTCGTGGCGCACTTCTTTGTTCTCTTCACGTTGTGACGTCATCTGTACATCTATAAGAGAACAGACGCACGGCAGAATGGAATCTATATTTATTAAATATGAAGTCTGTACTCCCCCTTATCGAAAATTTCTTGATCCACAGTTGCTGATTAATTTCTTAGCTAGTATCACCGAACGTACATCACTTGTTTTGTTTCCTTATCAGTAACAATAACCCTGCCATCTGTAAGCACTGCTAAGAAGTAAGGCTGTCCAATGTTCTCACTCGTCTTACCCACAAAACGGCCGTCCAGTGTGAACTTCTGAATACGATGACTGCTGTAATCACATACAAGTAGGTTACCGTCATTGTCGACAGCAAGACCGCATGGGTTATTGAACTCACCATCTCCACTTCTTCGCCTTCCTATTACATATCTCCAGGTCGCTGTGTTATCTTCCTGGACAAACACATGAATAACATTTTTAAACAAGTAAGATACGATGAACAGATCACCATAAGCTATAGTGCTGAATGGATTCATCTTCTCCTCATCCGGCTCTAAACCGAACTGAAATAGATAATTTCCCTCTGCTGTAAACACTTGAATGCGGTGATTGTCACAGTCACTGACAATAATACGTCCTTGTTCGTCTACATGTACTCCCAATGGACAACGGAACTCTCCCCTACCCTGACCTGGTCTACCAAAGCACTTTAAGGACTTTCCAGTCGTGCTATCGAATATCTGTATCCTGTTATTGTACTGATCTGCTACAACCACGTCGTTATCGTTTAGGAATGCTATACCATGAGGATGACTAAGTTGTCCACTGCCTCCCCCCTCGCTACCAAACCTATTAAGTAGCACACCCTCCATATTGAATACAGCTACACAGTGGGACTTCCAGTCAGCTATAGCAATCCTGGTATTACCTTTATTAACTGAGATACCAGTAGGAACTAACAGAGGCTCTTTCAACCCTTTCATGACAAACACTCCAGTAATCTTCAGCTGTTGTTGTTTCACGTCCATCACCAGCGGGCTGTTGGCCACACGTTTACCGTTAATCTTCACATCAACTGTGAATTGTCCCGGTACCCTGGGAGTGAATTCCACTTCATATTTCTCACCAATCCTTTCTGATACTCGTAGCAGTTTCACGTCCTCTTTAGGGCTGATGTTTACCTCTACAACATCGTAAGGGTCATTGTTTGGTTCTCCCGCAGAGTTTTTAGTAAACACGCTCAGCTTTACACCAGACTGTGCTTCAAGTTTTGATTCCACCTGTACTGTACTCTTTACTGGGTCTGTAGGTTTTGTTTTTGATAAAGAACCGATACCTACTTCTCGTAGTATATTAGGCCCCTCACTAGGAACAAACACGACCCTACAGTCGATCATGGTCGTCCAGTCTTTTTCAATGGCGATAAGTTCCTCGCATGTATTTTGTACTAAGTCTTTACTGGTCATTATTAGATGTGCTGAGCCATATTCAAGCAGCTTGGAGACGTGCTCACTAGCACGGCTAGTTTGATTAAGTAATGACTGTTGCTCGGTTTTCTTTGTGATTACCATTTGCACCTCTTCATCTACCTGTCTCATCAAATCTCTCTTGTTTTGTTCAATGAAGGCAATTAGTTCTTCCGCTGCTTTCATCACATTTATTTTCGTTTCTTCGGCGGTTGCCTTTATCTTGCAGACGGTTTCTTCTAAAACCTTGTAGTTCGTCTGTTCGTCTGTTTCTTTTTTCTTCAAACGTTGAAGTCGCTCATACATAATCAACTTTAGCATTTCCGCTTTCGCTTCTATGTCTACAAGGTCATGCCCACCTTGATGATCCTCTAGAATACATTTCTGACATACACAGCTCTCACATGTGTTACAGTAAAACTGCAAGATGTCTTCGCTGTGTGGTGGCCTCTCGCAGTTCGACTGGCGACGAATGAGGACATTATAATCTTCCGCTTGAAGTTTTGTTAGATTAACAAGTTGATGTCCTCCCATAAATACATTATGAGCATTCAAGCATTGCTCGCAAAGATAACGAGCACAGTTCAAGCAGTGTGATGTTAATGGATTTTGCTTTTTACAAACTGAGCAGATTACTCCAAAGCTGGCTTCAGTAGATGTTGCGATGGACAAGACTTCAAGAATACGCGAGTGAAAGCTGCTCGATTCCAGAGAATCGAAGTCGCTACACTGCGGTAGATGAATGTTCACCCGGCACAAAGGACAACTGAAAGTTTTTCCTTCATCCTTCAGCTCGGCGTGTGCAGCCAGACAATTCTTACAGAATGTGTGGAAGCATTTGAGAATCTTTGGCTCCTTCAGGGTCTCATAACACAACGAGCACTTAGTTAGACTAGTTAGTGACTCCATTGCAGCTGAAAGCGAAGAGTAGAGTTAAAAGTTACTTAATATGAATACCAATTACTTACGTATTTCTAGGAACTCATGATATGAATATGAAATCACTTCCAAGAAATACTGTCATTTGATAGACGTCATTGTGATCTGTTGACCTCTTTCTCGACTATTATTGTCAGAAATATATTCCATTCAAGGCGGGGCGTTAAATTATGCAATACCTCCTGTCAAGCTAGTAAAATTTCCATACAAACTACAGTAAAAGTTTTAGCATCTCATCTGTTTATTGCTCTAATTTGGTGTTGAGTGCGCACGCGTGGGATTGGTTGGAGAAGTGAAAGATTGATTAGAACTCGTAATGGCTTCTTATTTGTAGAATGAAGAAAGCCATTTGAAATTTCTTCTACAGCTACAGATGTATGAAAGAAATGGAGTGTTTCAACGTTGATTCACCCGTACATCCGAGAAATAAAGTCTGACTGAGTAAATTGCTAGAAACGTGAATAGTGAAGTGAATAGCGTTCATTTTCTTCAAATTTCAAAAAAGTTTGTCCGGGACAACTAGCAAACGGCAAATGAGAAGCGAAATTCCCAAAATAGATTGTCGTTACTAGAGTAACTATCAGTTAGGAAGTGCGTTCGTTCGAAAAGAATCGTATTTTGAAGCAATATAACTTTCATTCAGATTTTAGAAATGTATTCGTTTGGTGAAACCAAGGAAAGTACCGAAAAAATATACCTCTTCTTATTTATTTTTTACATCATTCCCTTTTGTCTGATTGCGTCAAGAGGAAATGAATATATGAATGAATATATTTATGAATATATTTATTCTCATTGTTTACAATTATCGTATGAATATCAATTCAACTGGTTACCCTTGTGCTAGACTTATCTGCTATATATACACATGCAATTCTTACTTGGAAGATTTGCCTCTGGCTCCCTGGGTATAAAACTATATAGTAACATAACTAATATATTTTAACTGTTTTTAACGGTAACGGTATAAGATTTGATGTGTAATGTATACCGAACATGCATTAATGTGTAGCAATGACCAATGTTTTCGTTTAAATGGTCTACTACGGGCATATAGCATCCTAACTATGTTTAAGTTAACTTTCTTCACTATTTTGTAAAAGTCATTGCATAAAGTTTTCAAGTAAATTCGGACCATGCAGTTATCGAAATATCGTGAGCCGTAAAATAAACAAAACGGCTGCTCGCTTAGTTCCCAGACCGGTAGTACGTGGCCCGCTTCAGTGTAGTTTCGCGTTTAAGGCAGATCCTTGTCTTGTTACTATTATTAAAAGGTTTCGGCAGAAATCATTGTAGATGTTTGCGTATTAAAATCTCAACTCTTCTTGGAGTCTCAATTCCATGTGCATGCAATCAGTCAGGCGTGAACGTGTCAGTCTAATTTTTTACAGAACATCAACAGAGTTTTGAAGCAATGTTTGTCATATTGAAAGACGTGCAAAAACTTCTATACTCTTACCAGAAAACTTCTACTGGGAAAGTGCAATTCCTTTTGAATTAAAAGAGCTTTAATGCTTCGGATCCGATCAGTCAGTTCGCGATGCCGCCCCAGCCGGAATTAGAGGCGTCAGAGAACTTCCGCTCCAGCAGCAAGAATATTGACGCGAGAAGAGACGATCTGTGGTTAAGTTTCGAATTTGATCAGTCACCACGCTTTGATGAGCAACACTTATGAATTTCTTCAGCATATTACCGAGATAAATCACTACTCACCGGCACTGTTCAAACCACGAGGCGAACCGTAACTCGTAATGCATCATGGACATGCTGAGTTAATTTATGCGCAAAGGTACAAACCCACGTTTTTCGTGTTTGGATTGCGCCTGTGGACCACAGGTAGCCCGCGTTAAGATTAGTATCCGTTCTCGCTCTCGCTCGAACGCAATAATCGTTATAAATTTCCAGCTGTGCGAAACGGGATATAAACTACAGTGTAATTACTCGGGCCAGGCCTTCGGCTGGCGCGAGTCAGAAATCGCAAGTGTTTATCTTTTATTTTTTATTTGTGTCGCTGGTTGGCGCCGTCGACCAATCAGATTTCGACTGGTCACGTGACACGTACGTTGCGCCAGCCATGTGACATGTGATTGTGATTTTCAGGTTTTTCAAGATGGCGACGAGTGGGAGTTTCGACTTAGCAAAACCTTTAATATCAGCTGTTTTTTTGTGTAAACCAAAGGTTTCTTCAAGTGCAATACCAAGATTTTTGTCTTTTCTAAAGCTGAGAGGTGTTTCACGGGCTTTGGACGGGAATTTATCACATATCTAGATCCACTCAAGGATCCACTCGTGACATAGATGGCTAAGCCTAAGGGAGTAAGGAGTAAGATCTGATCAACACTAATATAAAGGACTAAGAGTGAGACAACAGTTTGTAAATGTAAGTTGCTTAAACTGAACATGATAACTTTTATACCAATTGACTGTGGTAGTGTTGTTATTCATTGTTATTAACCTCTCGGAAAGTATAGTGGAAATGACCCGATTTCTCAGTTCTGACAGGGTCCTTTTAAAATATTATATGCACATGTTTTTATAAATTCGGGAACGAAAATCTAGCAGGATATGGCGTGAACTCTACCCTGGGTACCAGAGGTTCTCACTTCGCAAAGCTTAGGCACGAAGCTTTTCCACCGAGGAGCGAAGCGACGCTTGCTCCTCGACATTTTGTCCTCCCTTGTTTGCCGACGATTGGGCTTCAAACTCCGGCTTTGTCTTCTTTTTATTTTGCTGAACTGCACAGAAGACCTTGAAATTACCGTTCAATAAATCTTCCTTATTTATCCTAAAGAAAGCTTTGATTTTATATACCCTCGAAGAAGGAATTTATTTTACTTTCTTCACTTCGCCTTCTCTTTCCGTTAATAACAATAGGGAATGGACAATCTGAAATCTACAATGAACCTACAATGAACCTACAATGTTTACCGTCTCGTTTTTCTCGGCCGATGGAAATCGAGATACCGTGGCGCTGTAATCGTTTCGGCGGCAGAGGTTTCTTTGTATTAACATTTATTTGCACAAGTTTCAACTATTCTCTTCTCTTATTCCTAAATTCTAAAGTGTATAGTTTTTACAATGGGGAGCTGGGATGGTGCAGTGGTTCATCACCAACATTTGCTGAATTTCTTTGTGCTTGTGAATTAAGCTATTTTCTATTTTTTTTGGGGGGGGTAAAATCACTTTGATAAGTTATAATTTAAAAATAGGTAATTTGTCTCTACCAGCATGCTTTTGTATAATAAGTGTTGGTGGTGACATCACATCATTAGTACTAATTTGGGCTTATACATGTATGCACTTTAAGATAACTCTAAGGACCAACCTCATAATTGTATTTCTTATTATGCCTTATTACTCTTCATTTCCATCATCTTATGAGAAAATAATATTGTAGTTGTTAGTAATGGCATCAAATATAGTAGCAAATGGCCCAATTCCTCAGTTCTTGGATCTGACCATTCCAGTTCAGCATCGGCACTTTCACTTGGTCAGGAGTACCAGTACTTTTACAGTGCAATACTGAAAGCAGGGCCACTTAGACAACGAGAACCAATCACATTGCAGAACGAAAACAAAGCATTACAACTTCAGTAACTTTAGCCAATCAACAGATAGCAAAGAACAATGCTACTTGACTTGGCAGAAATCTGAATATGCTTTGTTTTCGTTCTACAATGTGATTGGTTCTCATTGTCTAAGTAGTCGCACTGTAAGAATTATTCGGGAATGAAAATTAAACTTGCTGTGACCCCAATGATAGAAAAGAAGGAGTGGAAATTGCATGTTTGTTTGTGGCCTGCCATTATAAGTTTCAGTCTCCTTCAAGATGTAGAAAATGAACACTAGTGCAGTAGAATGAAGAATAACCAATACGACGTAGAATTATACGGATTTAATGTAGCACAATATTTCGACTAGCCATACTAGTCTTCATCAGGTGCTAAGGAACTTTTACAATGTGACTTGACAATATATAATGGTAAAACGGAAATGACGTAAAAAACATAATATGATAACGAAAGATAACTAACGGTGTGACTGATTAGTAGGTCTCGTCGCGTTTGTTAAGGCCATTGGGTTCAAGAGTGTTAGCACGTGTTATGAGATAAGCTTCTTTAGCTTTGCGAATAGCATCACGAGAAGAGAAAATATGTTCTAAAGGAATTAAAAGGATATTAGATGCAGAGTGGTCAGGGTTAGATAGAAAATGTTCAGATGCAGTGGTGGGTTTGGATTTACTGGATTATTTCTTAATCTGCGAACCATTTAGATCATTGTTTGATCCGACGTATACCAGTGGAGTGTTGTTCGTGGTCGCTCATTTATAAACTTTTACTAGTGCAGTGCTCACTAATATTTGAAAATGGTGGTCTAGCTGTAGTTTACAACCCCAATCGTCTCCTCTGGTTCGTTATTGAGAATTACTCAAACATCTAGACAGATCTAGATAGATGACTTTATTTCATTTTTATTATTTTCTGTGTCGACTTCCGGGGCCGTCAACCAATCAGAATCGATTCCCCACGGGATAAACACGGGACAGGAATCCAATATGGCGGCTACAAAGGACTTTTGCCTTGTTATGGCAAATCACCTAGTTATTGGGCCATTTTTGCTGAAACCAAAGGCTTCTTGGACTGAAATACCAAGATGTTCAGTTTTTCTAGGGCCGACAGGAGTTTTACGGGCTGTTTGCATGGAAAATTCTCACGTTTTTATATACGAAAGGAGTCTGAGAATGAGATTGCGTCCGCGTCCAAATTTATATATCTGACATATTAGGTAAGTAAACACAAATGTTTAATACCAGGTTGCAGTGTTGATATTTATTATTTCCTCTTAAATTTAAATGGCTTCTAATAGACTAGAAAATGGGCTCCAGAAATTGGCCCAATTTATCAGTTCTTTCGGTAAAATAGGAATACGGATCCGGAAGATCTACAACTGCAATTAATTATTTGGTGTGAAGACAGATGTACGGTGGCCCACAGGGGACAGCTGCAAACAAATAAATGTTGCTGCAAACAAATAAATGTTGCTGCAAACAAATAAATGTTGCTGCAAACGAATAGATGTTGCTGCAAACAAATAAATGTTGCTGCAAACAAATAAATGTTGCTGCAAACGAATAAATGTTGCTGCAAACAAATAAATGTTGCTGCAAACAAATAAATGTTGCTGCAAACAAACAGTAAGTTCTTTCCCACAGGAGTAGCAAACGTTAGCGCCGCTGGAAAGAACTTCAGCAGCGCAATGGCCGCAAAACATCTTGTAGTTGTGTCACTTACACCGCCATCTTGGATAAACATGTGCTAGTGCCAGTCCCTCCCGATTCATGCGCGCGCACGGGTTCGTATTTTTTGTTTGTAGCAACATTTATTTGTTTGCAGTAACAATATATATGTTTGTTTGCAGCAACAATATATATGTTTGTTTGCAGCAACAATATATATGTTTGTTTGCAGTAACAATATATATGTTTGTTTGCAGCAACAATATATATGTTTGTTTGCAGCAGCAATATATATGTTTGCAGCAACATTTATTTTTTTGCAGCAAAATTTATTTTTTTGCAGCAAAATTTATTTGTTTGCAGCAACATCTATTTGTTTGTAGCAACATTTATTTGTTTGCAGCTGTCCCCTGTGGGCCACCGTACAGATGACTCCAATAATCCAAAAACCGAGTGGAAATCGCATGTTTATTTCTGAAATGGACTCATGCAGTCTATACCTTATTTGAGAACTAATAATTTATTCTAAATTTCAAAGTGACATCTATATGTATTTATAATTTGATTACAATTGGATTAATTTTATCTGAACTAAGTTTAGGCCTATAACAGAAAGATTGTAGCCTCCAGTTTGCTTAAACTGCATTCCAGTAAGCTCAGTGGTTAAGTGTCAGTCTGTTGTGCAGGAGGTAGTGAGTTCAAATCCTGGTGGGACCTTCAAATAAGTGGGAGAACTGGTACGTACTGCCTTTGCTCTCACATCTGCAAATGGTTAGACCTTCATGTCTTCTTGGATCAGAATGTTAAATTGTAGGCCAACACTGAGAATGCAACCAAATCTCTGGTAGTGACCACCCTCAAGTGTAGTGGATATATAGTTGTATACATAGAGTAAATGAGTTTGTCCCCAGTTAGCAATACCATGATGCTAAATACATTGACATTCTCCTCTGTTAGTAGTAGTAGTACTTCCCTGCTAGCAGAGGTCTCTCTCTGTCTTGGTAAAATGGAAGGCGAGGGAGAGAGACCTCTGCCGACATCCGACACTTGCCGTCCACATTCATGGACGAGTCAAACCAGTTCGAAAACACGTTTTACCGGAAATAGCTGTACGCGTCAGTTGTTTTTTTCAGTTGTTTCGTGCGCTCATAAGTACACGTAAGATCGCATCACTTGTTGCCAAGGAAACTTCACGCATGCACGACAGAGAAAGCGTCGGATGTCGGCAGAGGTCTCTCCCTTGCCTTCCATTTTACCAAGACAGAGAGAGACCTCTGCTAGCAGGGAATAGTAGTACTAGTTCCCTTGTTGCCACTATGTACATTTTATATATTAATAAACAGGCTAAATCTAGTAGATTACATACATAATCATGACTGCTGCCTTAAATTCTTTTGTTGTTGTAGTATATGGATGGGTAAATAATGCATGTATTAGCAGCTTCCCCCAGGGGTGGATCCATGGGAACCTGTCAGAATTAACTGTTTGTTGCCCATCGGTGAGGGGGAAAAGCTCACTTTGGTTCATAGATCAGGAACCTTGTATGATTTTTTACTAATTGCTGTGCCCCATACCAGGGGATATGATACAACGAGTTTGATTGGATATTTGTGCAAATCCCCAGGCTACCTGGGGGTTGACCCCTGGTGTAGTAGCTGCAAAACTGAATGCTAAATCACTGGAAGGAAGTTCAAAGGAACATTGCATGTGTTATTTTAAAGACTTGTTGTTGAGGTTTTACTTGGCCTCTTGTATAGGCGAATTGTCGTTTACGTTTTTTCCTTATTAGCATACATCAAACTTCAAGCGACGTACATATAAACAAACAGAGTCCATAAATCGAAAGCGATTGACACACTTGATAATCACCGAAAAGTTTAGAATGATAAAATAAATTTATTTTGAGGGAAAGTATTTAAAAATAGCAAAATTTACAAAGAATGTATGGTTGTCAGCAACTTTTGCCCCCCAGCCCATTTTACAGTTTTGAAAAGTCAATTTCTCTGTGAATATTTAACATATCAATCTTACATTTTTCGTGATTACTAAGTTTAAAATTCTCTTTCAACTGATGTACTCTGTTTGTTTGTAGCGTGAAGTTTAATTTATGCTAATGAGGCAAAAATGTAAACAATGACGTCAGCAAGGATTCGCCTATTCTTCCCTGAAAACCATGCGAAACCATGTGAAATCAAACTTGTTTGATAAAGAGTCTCAGCAGAGCAGGACAGAATTAACCATTCGTGTTCACTATATTATAACTGGTCTTGTGTTGCTACATATATATTGTCTCAAACATATGTAGCTACTGTTATAAACATGGCTGCAATTTGCTTTCTGTTTTCCATGGCAGTTATTAGCCTCCTCCGCAGGCATCTCTAGTTAGTAAGAAATAGTAAGGTTGGGAACCCTGTGGCCGAACATGTGGGCGCGCGAGGGACCCTGGGGAGTTTTCTTCCTTTTCGTTCCCAGTTCCACAGGGTTCCCAACCTTACTATTTCTTACTAACTAGAGATGCCTGCGGAGGAGGCTAGGCAGTTATCATCCCAGGCACTCTAAAATAGGATCATTTTTACATAACTAATATAATATTTTTATTATATGGCTTCTCTGGAGACAGAATCACAATTCTTCTTAAAAAGAATTTATATATGTAACTCTTGTATTAAAAAAGAATTCAAAATAATTTATTATTCTCCCAAAGGCTAAAACAATTGCAAGTGTAAAATGCTTTTTTAATCAAACCTGCAAAGAATACCAACTATTGTTGAAATTCCATATAGCCCGAGTAAAGGCTGGTACAGCCTCTTGTTGGAAAATCGATTCGCAGGAGACCATTAATATTCGTCGTAAACAAAGCGTAGAATAGTAGACTCACTATCTGTATACTAGTGATCATAGTGTTAATTTTGTCTATTTTTAGGATGTAGATTTACTTGTAAGTACATCATTTGATTTTAATTTGTAAATTGAGGACTGTTCAGCTGGTTTCTCCGTTGCAACCCTTAATTTGAATAAAGCGGCATTATTTTTAAAGTGGTGTATTGACCTGGACGTTAAGAGAATTATCTTTTTAACTTCAGGAATAACTTTATTATACAATTTTATACGAAGTGGACGTTGAGGGGGAGGGGAGGGGCAGGGGCAGAATTTGACGTCCAAATTGGACGTTAAGAAAAACAAAATTGATTTGTCGACGACCCCTACTATAATAACTGAAAGTAGATACAAAAATACTTAATTGTGATTGGCTGAGCATGGACATGTTAATCACTAGCAGCGGTGTTAAGTCGATGCAAAAACCAGTTAACCGGCCTGAAATACAGCCGCCTCCACCCTGGAACAGACAGACAGACAATCGTTAAAAACATCAGTTGTTTACGAAAGGTGTACCACTGCAATACTAAAATATGTACATGAAAAATAGTTATAAATGTAATAATGCATTAAAACTGTTTTACATGTCTGCCGTGTAGGAGTCCAATTTAGCATACAATTAAGGTATCAATTATCAGTGCTTTATATGATACTTTTAGCTCATGTAGCTGAAGCTACATTTTAGGTAGTCAGTCCTCGGTTTAGATATAAATAATTGACTTTCAGAATCTCTTAGATCATAGTTAGTATTACGAGTTGTAAAGAGATCCTGAAGGTAACCTAGGGTGACTTTATGCATGGTTTTGTACATCGCCATTGCTTTTTGTTTTTTCGATATGTATATATGTCGTCCTATAAACCAAGCATATCAATAAGTAGACTTGAACTCGTGTCATAGCTTGATTTAGTAATTACTCTGGCTGCCCGGTTTCAGTGCAGTTTATCATTTAACTTCTGACTTAAGCCATCCCAGACTGAGCCACAGTCAACAAAATGCGGCTCAATCAGGGCTTTATACATGTTTTTACTGATATATCTCTGCATATGAAAGGTCTTGCCCGTTTAATTAAAGACCCTCTGTCCGAGCCCATGGTGCTTTGCGCGCGCAAATGATTTTTCATAGACTTAGAAAATCAGAAAGATCATTGTTGTTATTGTGTGACTCTCGAATCTATCGAAATCCATCTCTAGCTTGGGCCATCGTGTAATTATTTCTAGACATATATGTTTAACAGACCTTCCTTTATCTTAATTTTTGTATATATACCTTTTAAAATGAAACTTTCGTCGAATATGCCTTCGAATCCCGGTGTCACAGCGATTTCGCGCCCCCAGAAGGAGGGGTGGGGGGGGGGGGGATCGCTAGTGAAAGAAAGTAAAATCACCCAGGTTGATATACAGAGCTTTCACAGTTATTTAAAAAAAAAAAAAAAAGTGATGAAATCACATAACTACCCTGGGTGACACCGCGGCAAAACGTTACGCGCATGCGTATTCGCTATTTCTTGTCGGCGCGCGGCCGCCCCCAGTTTCCCGCGAAAACTGAAATGAAACAACAGGCACATACTACCCGTGATTTTAAAATTTCTGCTTAAAAGCATCCATTTGTGAACTGTTTTGTCAAAAAATAAGAAAACTACTTAAAAGCTAAGCCTAAGACTTTAACAGGTTGAAGTTTTCTTAATTTGTAATTCACTGTGAGTTTACTAAGTTATAAAATTATTTACTAAAAAAGTTGAAACCCTCGGTAATTTGTATTTGATAGCAGAGCCTTCGTTCTTTTGGCCAGCGGAGCATACCGTTTTGCCGCGGTGTGACCCTGGGTACACCTTTGGTGGATGAAAACAACGAAAACGGGCGGCTAGATTTTGAATCGGCACTAAAGAAGAAATCCTAAACAGGATCAAACTCTTAAAAATGGAAATCACCTGGAAATGACTTCGTCTTAAACGAATTCCTAAAGGTAAGCCAGCACGCACTAGTTAGCAGAAAGAATAACTATTCTATTTAATAGAAAAAACACAAGCAAATACCGTGAACAAACATCCTGTAAAAATACGTTGGATCCGAAGTGAGGACCTATGCAGCCAAAAATATGAAAAATAACGAATGAAAAGTCCGAAGACTACAGCAAAGCTGATATACAACGTAAAATTCCAACACAAAGCACTACGGTTAGCTAGGCCTGACATGAAAAGCGCTCGGACTAGATTGCAGCCATAGACAGCTGTTTCGTTCTTATTAGAACTCGTCAGTATGGCATAGCAAACAGAACACAGGCTTCGGTGCCACTGCACTACCGACCCGGGACTGAGCTAAGGAGCATCTAGTTTCGAGCCCACAGAAATGTTTGGTTATCGGCAATATCGGGTCACACGTCATTACGTGTGGCGAAAAGCCAAAAACCAAACAAATCTGAACTAAACATGTCAGTGCCTTGTGAGAAATAGTTATGCTGGCCAGACCAGCTTTATAAATGATGACAATAACAGGAATATTCGGATCCATATGAGACCTACGGTACAAAAATCCATAATAGAAAAAACACAAGCAAATACCGTGAACAAACATCCTGTAAAAATACCATTTTAAACTCTAGAGTGTCTCCCAAAATTTGGTCTTTTGGCTAATAACTCCCATTTATACGAAAGGACCGAAAATGGACCCAGGAAACTATAGAGGTATAACAATTTTATCTCATCTTGGGAAGCTTTTTACATTGCTAATGAATAAAAGGCTAACCGAATACTTGACATTTTACCTCAGGAACAGGCAGGCTTCAGGAAATCGTATACAGAAGCAGTGACAACCTCCTCGTACTAAAAGCGCTCATTGACAAATATGTTCAAAACTAGAAGTAATCATAGATTATTAAAGTGCGTTCGACATAATGTTTTTGGCTACCTGTAGTAAAACAAACATAACCCTTTACGCCGGGCAAAAATGATCGTAAAAACGGCGGGTTTTATATATATTTAATAGTTTTCGACATAGAAGAATGAATTTTGTTAGGTGTATAAAGGAGTGTAAACAAAACATAGTCTGATAAGTTAAGCTAATATAGCCATCATTATGACGTCACAATGACGTCATATATCCTTTTCTAATAGGTTTCTTATAAATTTTTATTACCTCTAAAAACGTTTTATTATATCTTTTAAAAATCTCTTGTTCATGAGAATGAAATAATCGAAAACCCGTTATCGATCGGTTGAAGTAAACGAAAGTTATTAAAGTTTGAATTTTGGTAATTTTCCCGCCAAACATTTATTTATGAAAATGTCGCTTGTTTTAACTTTTACAGTTCGAAATACTGGTGCATTATATTTTGCACAATAATAGAGCTCTTTAGTAGTAACAACGTGTTCTTTTTAGAATTTTGATGATCCAACGTATTTTAACAGGATTTTTGTCCACGGTATTTGCTTATTAGTTTTCTATTATGGATTTTTGTACCGTAGGTCTTATATAGATCCGATCATTCCTGTTGTCATCATTTATAAAGCTGGTCTGGCCAGCATAACTATATCTTTCGCAAGGCACTGACACGTTTAGTTCAGATTTCCTTGGTTTTTGGCTTTTCGCCACACGTAATGACGTGTGAGCCGATAACCAAGCATTTCTGTTGCTCGAAACTAGATGCTTTTTAGCTCAGTCCGGGTCGATGGTGCAGTGGTACCGAAGCCTGCGTGCTGTTTGCTATACCATACTGACGAGTTCTAATAAGAACGAAACAGCTGTCTATGGCTGCAATCTGGTCCGAGCGCTTTTCGTGTCAGGCCTAGCTAACCGTAGTGCTTTGTGTTAGATTTTTACGTTGTATATCAGCTTTGCTGTAGTCTTCGGACTTTTCATTCGTTATTGTTTATATTTTTGGCTGCATAGGTCCTCACTTCGGATCCAACGTATTTTAACAGGATTTTTGTCCACGGTATTTGCTTATTAGTTTTCTATTAGAATTGAAGCGTCATTTTTTGTATACGTCATTATGACGTCATAAATATATTTGTGTACCCTCAGAAAATAGCCAGTTCAATATTTTTGGAATTTTATCAATGAAATGCATTTAACTAACACTCACAAGTCATAGTATTCTCTTTAATAATATTTTTATAGTCGGCAATCTGATTTAAGCTTGAAGTATGACGTCACTAATAATGACGTCATAAAAACAGTAAATCGTCCATAACTTTGAATATGTTTATCGTAGAAAGTTCAAATTTTCGGCAAATTAATATATTTCATAAAAGCTTTCTGATATTTTTGAAACGTGTTTTAAAGGTTAATTTTCACCAAAAAAGGAGGCATCCCTTATGACGTCACAGCAACGTCACAATACAGAAACAATTGTCCCGAAAAATGTTGTCTTACTTTGTTACCAACCTGCCAACATTTCGTCAAATTTAGAGTAGAAGTAAGGAAATGGCGTTACTTTTACGTTTTATGTTACACTCAACCCCGCCGTTTTTACGGTTATTCGTGCCCGGCGATTTGGAGACTGAAAGATTGCTTCAGTGTTCTGGACGACACTGTTGATATTAACAGACTGACTCTATTGTCGGTGTAACGTTTTGAATGTTTCACTAATAAGTTATACAACTTGTACAAAAAGGGATGCAGCTCATCAAATTGCTGAGATAAAGGAAAACATTTTGGGCTGTACTAACACGGACTGTGTATGCTTGTTGTAGCTCGAGAATGGGGTTTCGGAAATGGTCCACACTTTTCTCAGGCTTTGATAAATCGTACCTACGTACTTTTTAGACAACATTGCATTTGATTGAAGAAATATTATAATAGTTACTGAGTGAACCACAGCGCAAGAAACGAAACGACTCCAAACTTTCACGCGCCAGAACGAGGTTAATTTATTCAAAATGGCGAAAAAAAGATACACGACCACAACAAAAGTCTCGATTTCTCTTGCCTGAGACACATGGAGCCCAACGGACACCAGATTAGGATGGCGTTCTCCTTCGTCGAACGCAATAAACCAAGACACAGAAAGAACTTTCGGTATACTCGCTTTGTTGACTTCAGCAAAGCATTTGATAATATATCTCTAGATACCTTATACAAAAAGCTTATGATTATAAAAGACATGCATGTATGGCGTGATGAAACGGTATAAGTCAAATGGATTACCAAGCGCTACTAATGATATATCTACTACTGTGTGGTACGAGTATTTTAAAGAATTGAGTAAGATCAACTTTACAACACGCAATAAAAGTAACGAAGCTCAAATAGTTAAGAATTTTCACATCTGGGCTTCTGATAACTACGGAGCCCCCTAAGGGCCATGCAACTTGTCGAGTTGTCGAGTTGTCGAGATGTCGAGATGTTGAGTTGTCGAGATGTCGAGATGTCGAGTTGTCGAGATGTCGAGATGTCGAGATGTCGAGATGTCGAGATGTCGAGATGTCGAGATGTCGAGATGTCGAGATGTCGAGATGTCGAGATGTCGAGATGTCGAGTTGTCGAGATGTCGAGTTGTTTGGCCCGGAACGCTGACCAAATATAATGCAGGCCATGAATGAAAGGAGAGTCTTGTAAAAGAAGTCACGAGAATGGTGCTGAATCTAATGTTGTTCCTTATAAGTTGTGTTTTCTTTTCTACAAATGCGGTTCTCGAGTGATACATACCTGCTCAGGGAGAACATGGAAACATGGATCGTGACCAACTTATAGAAAGTTATTTTGACCTTGGATTTCAACAACAGGAAATAGTTGCCTTCCTCACCCTCGTTCATGGAATCAGGATTAGTGTACGTCAACTGAAACGAATTTTTCAAAGAAGAGGCCTTAGAAGAAGGGGAAATCATGCTGATTTAGGGTTAGTCATTAGGACTATCGAACAAGAAATGGAAGGAAGTGGGAGCTGTATTGGTTATCGTGCAATGTGGCAACGACTGAGGAATGATCACAGACTGGTTGTCAGTTGAGAAACAGTACGGCATGCTCTAAGGATAATAGATCCAGAGGGAGTCTCTCAGCGACTAAGAAATAGATTACGACGAAGGCAATATAGAGCTAACGGACCGAACTACTTGTGGCACATAGACGGCTATGACAAATTAAAACCCTTTGGATTTTGTGTTCATGGATGTATAGATGGGTTTAGCCGTCGCATTATGTGGCTAGAGGTGGGTCCTACGAATAACGATTCGCGTGTTGTGTCAAATTATTTTCTTGACTGTGTGAAACAAATTGGGGGAACGCCAACAGTTGTACGTGCTGATTACGGGACAGAAAACGTGAAAGTAGCAGGTATGCAACGTTTTTTTAGGAGTGACTGCCTCGATTCCCTTTCAGGCAGCAGCAGTTTCATGTATGGCAAGTCTGTCGCAAATTTGGTGGGGCTATTTGCGAAAAAACTGTACAGAGTGGTGGATAAGTCATTTCAAAGATATGAGAGACCTTGGTTTGTATTGTGATGCTAATGTACTACATGTAAAATGCCTAAAGTTCTGCTATATGAGGGTATTACGAGATGAGCTTCAGAGGGCTGCCATTCAATGGAATGTGCACCGCATTAGACCTTCAACTAACCCCAATTCTCCTCCGGGTAGACCTGACACTCTATACTTTATGCCATCTTTATTAGGACAAGGAATAAGAGATCACAAGTACGTTGTTGACGACGATGACATCGATGTTGCCGAAGAGCTTTGCTGCTGTGATCCTCCACCTGACTGTTTACATTTGCACAACTGGCTACAATAATCATTAATGAGCTTGGACTTGACCAGCCTCAGTCCCCCGAAACAGCCAAGCAGTTGTATATCAAACTTTTAGACTTTTAGACTTTTTGATAAACACTGCTGCTTCTTTATTAAACATTAATAGATAAACAGAGTATTTTTTTCAAATAAGTAATTATGAGGATATGCAGCATCAGCTTTAACTCCTCAAAAAAAATGGGCTGGGACAAAAGTGGCATATCCAAAACTAGGTTATAGATGACAGCTAGAGAAAATGCAGGCTTAAAAACTTTGGTTAATAATATGTTTTAGCACTGTGGATATAAGTCATATAACATGTTCCAACTTTAATAAATGCAATATTTAAATTACCTTCAGCTCTATGAAATTCTTTATTGTTTGCTCCTCTATGTTTCTACTCCTTAAAAAGGAGCACACTTCCTGTACAATAAAAACAAATGAGCATGCATACAGAATAGGGCTACATGAAAATGAAAGAGTGACTCCATCATTATCACTGTATATTTTCAAAATTGATTTTTTTTATTTTCCCTAGGATACTGCGAATTATCTAACTGCGTGTTTGGTCCATGAAACTCAAAGTTAAGAAATGGAGTAAAATTTAGGTCTGGTCAGCAAATTTTCCCAAAAACAGTTGGGGTTGTGGATTTCACACTCCCTGTCCTCCCTGTCCTTTGGCCATGTTATTTCATATTTATTTGACCTCGCCTACATTTAATATACTATTTGATGAACACGTTAAGTTAGATACGTAACTTACGGATAGGCAAGTGTAAAGGGTCCGTGTAAGGAGAATACAGGGTGAGGACTCGTGACGCTGATTGTGTTTACTTAAAAATATAGCTTTTCCAGAGTTTTAGCCCTCCCAAATTTGAGCGTGCTCCGCGGTCCCTGTTCATCATCCCCCACCCACGGACAAAACTGATCATTTACTACATCTGTAAAAGTGTAGAAAAAAGGGTTTCTTCGAACAGAGCTAACGACGTTGGTTTTTAATCATTCTTGCATTTAAAAAAATTTGACAGGATTCCCTTTAAAATGTAATCCTTTTAAATCTAATCCTCTCTGTTATGCTTAACTCTTTACCATCCGAGCCTGTAAATAGGAGACGTATAAGTCCGTTACTTGAAAAATTATTGCATCACATCTAGACATGCTGGAAAGACGATGTTGCGATATTATGCGAAGGGATGTATGGCTTCAAAGTCCGAGCTATAACAGGGATCGCTCGACTCTTTCACTATGGAGAAAAGCTCATTTGTTTTGGCGATTGTTTTGTTTCTTCGATTTTCACGAATTTTAAGGAGCTAAAAATCGGCTCAAAACACCCTTCCCATTCGCACTATAAATCAAAAGCAAACACAAAATCAGCACTCAGTCGTTATAGTACCTTCTTTAATCTTTCCAACCACCAGGTTTTTTTGGCACGAAACACACCAAGCGACTGTGAACCGCGCTATTCTTGTCACTGCACTTCTCTCCACCGCGCTCTCCTGTACCCACCTCCAATTGCATGCTGGGTAATGGACAACAATTCCACAAGGCGTACCCCCCTCTGGGACTCCGGTAGGGTTTTTTTTATAAGTCTTTTACACCTACAACCAAGAGCGGGTGATTTGGACTCAAGCCGTTGCTTTAAAGTGACAAAAACACATCCTAATAGGTTGAGCAGGGGTAAAAGACTGCCAACTGCAGGATTTCGAGGATTTCAGTGAATATTTTTTTTCCTGTGTCTGAAAGCACAAACACAACAGGAAAACCCTGTGAAATCCCCTCACAAAGCCTACTAGAAGCAAACCGAGTACTTTTCAGCCGTCCTCAGACTTAATGATGTCTTCAAGCTCTCTGACAGTGGCATTTTTCTCCAAAATTAGAGCACATTTCATTGAAAACCGTACAGAAGTTGCAATACCTACCGTCGACCAGTTCGTAGAATTCACCCGAATGGCATTGTGGAGAAAGTTTGAGCCCTCGGCTTAAAAAGTCAGCAGTATTTAACTAGCCCGGGTTAGCCAAACTTGAACTGAGGGGGGAGGGTTGAGTTAGCACTCAGGATTTCACCAATAGGAGATATTGTAGTTGAGTCTACGAATAGCAGTTTGAGCGGTATTGACCCGAACGCCTCACTTCAATGTAATGAAGCGCCATTGAAACCATCATTCTTACACGACACCAACACCCTCCTAAACAAGCACGACTAATTTAGATACACAGTTTGAATAGCGCTTCATTACATTGAAGTGAGGCGTTTGGGTCAATACCGCTGAAACTGCTATTCGTAGACTCAACTACAATATCTCCTATTGAGCTCACACACGATCGGACGACAAAGAGTTAAGGATAAAGGAAACTAATTTCGATTGTTCTCAAAAGAAAAGAACGAAGGATAAAGCGTCTTGAAATATGCTTACCACGTGAACGATGCTTTGAGCCCCATCTCGACAACTCGACAACTCGACAACTCGACATCTCGACATCTCGACAACTCGACATCTCGACAACTCAACATCTCGACAACTCGACATCTCGACATCTCGACAACTCGACAACTCGACATCTCGCGAACTCGACAACTCGACAAGTTGCATGGCCCTTAGGGGGCTCCGTAGATAACGTAAGGATCCTTGACGTTCCCATTTCATTAAACGAGATAAATGAAGTTTCAAAAAGACTAAAAAAGAAAAAGGCTAACGCAAGAGATTCTATAGGTCCGATGAATTACTTGAAGATTTAGTACTTTTGTTGATATTTTTCCAAGTTATAAATAGCGCGCGCAGTCTACAGTGGTGATTCCACTCTGAATCACCACTCCGTCTCAGCCAATCAACGTCTGATTTCGCAAAATGCACCGTGCGATTCAGCTTTGGCTATGCGATTCTATAGGTAAATTCATTGCCTGACGAGGGAATTCCACGTTAAATTGCACGCGAAAAACCGATATCGCACGAATCGCGAAGCGATGAGTGCGATATCGGTTTTTCAAGTGAAATTTAACGTGGAATTCCCGAGTCGGGCAATGAATTTTCTTTGAATCCCATTACATCTAGTGATTTACGGAAATAAATAAAGAATATACTGAAAGTTGCTGAAATTCTCGCCACGCGCCAGGAACCCATTACGCGGTAAACTAACGAGCGAATAGGAATCAAGCTAAAATTAGACTGAGACTCACACGATGTTCAACTAAAAGTGTAGTCGTTGCTCGGCACAAAATTTGGTTTTCCGACATCAAAACTGGATTCTTATGCATGAAAACACCTGTATTTTATTTAGGTACACTTAATTTCGATCTAATCTTTACCAAGAAAGCGAAAGTGCATTAACTGGAGACAAAATTGTGAATGTTTGTGAAAGATTAAGAAAACCGGCGGCCTGTTGAAACCAGTTGTCGATAAGTGAAAATCTAAACTGAACCTGACAAACCAAAGAGCTGCTGCACAAGTATACGCATAATCTTGTAAGTATTAAGCCAGTGTTCCTTACTTTATAAGCAAATTCAGTACCAAATGTTAATGCTCAATTTCTGTCTCACAATAAATAAGCCTGTTTTTAAACTGTTGAATGTTTAATACTTGTGTTCAGTCCACTCGTTTCCAAAATATTTCTTGTACCACGATTTTAGTACCGTTCTGTAGCCGTGCTTTTCGTCCTGTTTTTACTCGGTTTTCAGTCATTTAGCTTCTCTGTGTGAATATGACATTAATTAAATCAGCAAATCCACGAAGCCCCTGTCCAGCTTTTCCGTTCAAAATCACACATTTTTGCTGTTAATTGTTTTTGTCGTTTCTTCGGATAAGCTATAGAGTCGCTCTTGTTCAGTCGAGGGCCAAAACATAATTTCTCGTGAAAAACGAAATAAAAGATATATAATTTTCACGTTCTTTGACTACTGTTAACTTTGTGAATATCCTGGTTTGTAATTTTAACATGATTTGTGTCTCTGTTCGCGATAATAAAAATAAACAAAATATTTACGCGCGGGCTTCCTGTACATCGTTGAATACAGCTTTTCAACCCGTTGAATTCCACAAAATATTAAACGCTTCGTTAGCCAATCAGCGCGCGATTTTGAGTCGTGCTATGGGATTCTATACGGTAACTGACGAAATCATGAAATCGTCCTTAGGCATTTTAGTACAATCAATCAATCAATCAAGCTTTATTTATACTCGTACATTTACAAAGAAGAATTATTACAAAACTAACAAAATATAGGAAAAGAAAATAATTTATTGCTAATAGTACTTAAGACTTATATAGAGTAAACGCTGCTTAGATTAACCATGAGGGCTATTCGAGCTAAGTAGCTGCCTTTTATACGCTGATGACTTAATAATTATATCAAAATCTCAATCAGGCCTACAAAATAATATTCAAAAAATGTTGAGCTATGGCCAAGAAAAGAGTAAACGAAGGTAAAACTAAGATAATGATTTTCAACCCCAACGGAAGGAAATTATGCCGTTACGGATTTTATGCCAAAACTAGAGAAATCGAAAACGTAACCTCTTATACATATCTAGGGTTACTTTAAGTGCTTCAGGTTCTTTTGTACTGGCAAAGCAGTTATATCCCTAACAACCACTTATTTGACACATTAACAAAACCTATTCTTACTTATGCCAGCGAAATTTGGGGCCTTGCTGAGAAATACAATGAAATACAAAGAAAGTGTCCCCGTTGTCAACGTATGGAGGTGAAAAACATTTTGTAATTGATTGTGACATTTACTCTGACAAAAGGAATGCACTATTTCAAGAAATTGGCAAAGAACTTAAAACCTATAAAGAACTGATCGCACCTAGGATATATAAATTTTGAATTGCAAAATATATTTATGAATGTTTTGAAACTGAAGAAAACGTTTAAAATAACATATATTGTATTACTTATTATCTAGTATTAATATTTATATATCCCTTAGTATTTATGCTATTATAGTTATTACATCTGTATATAGCCTGCTATGCAGACGTGTTTTTTCACTCTCAAACATTCGAAGAAAAAATAACGTCTGCTTCCCGAGCGCTTAATTAGTTTCCAATATGGAAGCATGACGTCAGCAAGTTTGTTTTATTTTTCTGCGGCCAATCAAATCTATTGCTAGAATTTTAGTGAATTGGCGCGCCAGTTAACACTCTTCTATGATTGGTGAATTGCAAATGTATTGTCTGAATTCCTTTTAAATGTAACATTACGTCACTTTCCAGGATATGGAAGGTAAAATCTGATTGGTTCATAACACAATAAGGTGTGCATATATATTGGAAACTAATTAAGCGCTCGGGTAAGGAGACGTTACTTTTTTCTTCGAATTTACGAAGAAGAAAAAAAGTTGTCTTGTCTTGAATGATCGCCAGTGACTCCCCCCCCCCCAGGAGGGGCGAAATTGGTAGTGAATAGTATTCGTTTTTTTTATTGAAATCGCCCCGCCTCAGAAAATAGAGGTAGTACATCTCAGCACTGATTAAATTTTTTTTTTTTATCAATCTAATCAGCTCATCAAAAATCGTACACCTTTTTCTGTGGAGATTTGTTTATGGAGATAATAACTCTCACATTTCATTTATTTTGTACAGTTGTGATATGAAGAACACCTTTTATTTACAAGTATTTATCAAACCTTTATGACTATGTATCCACAATAATGACATCATCTACCGATGTTTGCCTCAGGCAAGATATACTAACAACAAACCATTCGAAGATTGACGAAGGGATTCCTTGTCGACTTCCTTGTTGCACTGCTCGCGCGAATGCAGCGTTTACCGTAGCTACCAACACGAACTTTGTTGAAGAAAAGTGAAGCGTGAATTTAAGAATAAAACTCAATTCCATGCCTTACACATTACACCTGATTTCAATGTAGTGCGGCAAACTTTTGGATTTGTTTTGTCGTTTGACAATGTCGTTAGACAGACATCTCTCGAAGGTAGCTTGCAGGTAACCAGAGAAACCTAATGGCCATGTTTATAACCTTACAACTTTTGTTGTCCATAAGTTCCTCTCTGAGTTTTGCATCCCTTTTACAATCGGCATCTCTAACTTTTGAAGAAATCAGATTATGGGCTCCCTGTGGTATGTGAAGAAAAGAGAGGGAGATTGGACCCACGATTTTAAAAATCTGATTTCTTCGAATTTTGAGATGCGTACGGAGGCTAACAGATATCGCGGTAGAATAATAAAAAAAAGCACTGAGACGTCCAAAAGTATACTGTGTTTACGGGTCAGGGGGGCAAGCTATTAATTATTTTACAAAGCCCGCCGCACACGAAGAGCTATCAGCTTAGCCAATGGGCATAAAATGTCGTTTACTAAGCTGATAGCTCTCGTGTGCGCTGAATTTCGTTTCAATTGACCGTGAGGAAAATATCCATCGTGTTTGTTATTTTTAGTCTTTTGAGGCGAGAAACCGTGTGCGCTCAACAGAGCTAACAGCTCTGTTAATTCCTCAGTTAATTCCTGCTGATTAATTCCTTAGCTAGTATCACTGAACATACATCACTCGTTTTGTTTTCTTATCAGTAAAAATAACCCTGCCATCTGCAAGTACTGCTAAGTAGCACGGCAGTCCAATGTTCTCACTCGTCTTACCCACAAAACGGCCGTCCAGTGTGAACTTCTGAATACGATGATTACCGTAATCACATACACGTAGGTTACCATCATTGTCGACAGCAAGACCACGTGGTTTACTGAGCTCACCATCTCCACTTCCTGGTCTACCTATTACATATCTCCTGGTCGCTGTGTTATCTTGCTGGTCAAATACATGAATGACATGTTTATTTAAGTAAGATACAATGAACAGCTCATCATAAGCTATAGTGCTGAATGGATACATCGTCTTCTCATCTCGTTCTAAACCGAACTGAAATAGATAAGTTCTGTCTCCTGTAAACACTTGAACGCGGTGATTCTCACAGTCACTGAAAATAATACGTCCTTGTTCATCTACATGTATTCCCAATGGACAACGGAACTCTCCCCTACCCTGACCTGGTCTACCAAAGCACTTTAAGGACTTTCCAGTTGTGCTATCAAATATCCGTATTCTGTGATTGGACTGATCTGCTACCACCACGTCGTTGTCGTTTAGGAATGCTATACCATCGGGATTACTAAGTTGTCCACTGCCTCACCCTCACTACCAAACCTATTCAGTAGCACACCCTCCATATTGAATACAGCTACACGGTGGGACTTGACGTCAGTTATAGCAATTCTGGTATTACCTTTATTAACTGAGATACCAGTAAGACCCAACAGAGGTTCTGCCAACCCTTTCATCACAAACTCTCCAGTAATCTTCAGCTGTTGCTGTTTCATGTCCATCACCCGCGAGCTATTGGACACACGTTTACCGTTAATCTTCACATCAGCTGTGAGTTGTCCCGGTACTTTGGGGGTGAATTCCACTTCATATTTCTCACCAATCCTTTCTGATACTCGTAGCAGTTTCACGTCCTCTTTAGGGCTGATGTTGACCTCTATAACATCATCGGGGTCGTTGTTTGGTTCTCCCGCATAGTTTTTAGTAAACACGCTCAGCTTTACACCACACTGTGCTTCAAGTTTTGATAACACCTGTACTGTGCTCTTTACTGGGTCTGTAGGTATTGTTTTCGATAAAGAACCGAGACCTAGTTTTCGCAGCATAGTAGGCCCCTCACTAGGAACAAACATGACCCTAGAGTAGATCTTGGTCCAGTCTTTTTCAATGGCAGTAAGTTCCTCGCATGTATTTTGTACTGAGTCTTTACTGGTCATTATTAGATGTGCTGAGCCATATTCAAGCAGCTTGGAGACGTGCTCACTGACACTCCGAGTTTGATGAAGTAACGACTCTTGCTCGGCTTTCTTTGTGATTACCATTTGCACCTCTTCATCTACCTGTCTCATCAAATCTCTCTTGTTTTGTTCAATGAAGGCAATCAGTTCTTATCGGCTGCTTTCATCACATTTATTTTCGTTTCTTCGGCGGTTGCCTTTATCTTGGAGATGGTTTCTTCTAAAACCTTGTAGTTCGTCTGTTCTTCTGATTCTTTTTTCTTCAAACGTTGAAGTCGCTCATACAAAATCAACTTTAGCATTTCCGCTTTGGCTTCTATGTCTACAAGGTCATGCAAACCTTGATGATCCTCTAGAATACATTTCTGACATACACAGCTCTCACATGTGTTACAGTAAAACTGCAAGATGTCTTCGCTGTGTGGTGGCTTCTCACAGTTCGACTGGCGACGAATGAGGACATTATAATCTTCCGCTTGAAGTTCTGTAAGATTAACAAGTTGATGTCCTCCGATAAATAGATTATGAGCATTCAAGCATTGCTCGCAAAGATAACGAGCACAGTTCAAGCAGTGTGATGTTATTGGCTTTTGCTTTTTACACACTGAGCAGTTTACTCCAGAGCTCGCTTCAGTAGATGTTACGATGGACAAGACTTCAAGAATACGTGAGTGAAAGCTGCTTGATTCCAGAGAATCGAAGTCGCTACACTGCGGTAGATGAATGTTCACCTGGCACAAAGGACAAATGAAAGTTTTTTCTTCATCTTTCAGCTCGGCGTGTGTAACCAGACAATTCTTACAGAATGTGTGGAAGCATTTGAGAATCTTTGGCTCCTTCAGGGTCTCACAACACAACGAGCACTTAGTTAGACTAGTTAGTGACTCCATTGTAGCTCAAAGCGAAGAGTAGAATTAACAAGAGCCCATCTGGGCTTTCACTCGGGCCACATGAGATTGAAGATGAAATACACTTTCATTTGAGATCCTTTTAGTAATAACCGAAGGGAAGAATTATTAGCTGAATTTAGCAGTCTTTAGGAGTGGCCGGTAGCGCGGTGACATGCATTCTCTGCTCCCCTAGTATATATATTTCTCGTGTATGCAAATTAAAGAAGTTGACCTCTACTTATTCATGTACCGCACGCTTACATGAGTGTCTCAAATATATGTTTATATTTGTCCCATATTATAAGTCGTATTCCTGTCCACCTATGATGGAGCTATCAAATGATATATTTCTCCACTGTTCATTCTACCCTGCGGCTCTTTATCGCAGCTCGCGTCCATATCAGGTATTTATTAACTGAAATGCCTGTTGGTTATATACCCTCATTCCCAAAACTGATCTGCTCATTATATTACAGAACTATAAAGGGAACTGTTAGAAGCCTTTAATTTCTCGAACCAAAACCTCGGCCGTGAGAGGATTCTTGTTTAAGTTGATATTGCTTCGCTCATCATAAATTATTCTGTTCTCCGGGGTATTTCTGACAGCCAAAAACACGCTCAAAATTATTTTAGTGCATGTTGGCCTACAGATCACGGTGTTTGAGCTGGTATGTATTATGACCGAGAGGCATAAAACCTACGAAATGTACCTCAAACAAGAATACCGTCCGATGGCAAAATCTATCAGCGCCACGAGGTCAACAAATCGACAAAGAAATGCATATCTATATAAACACGCAATGATTTCAACCTCACCGTACCTTAATTCATGACCTGACAAGACACTGTTCAGTTTCACTTTCAGTCTCAGCTTTGCTCTTGAGTTTGAGTTCGGCTTTGTTAAAGACTTCTTATTCAGTTGTATGGTATTGTGCAGTATATTTGAGTATACCAATCCACAGAGATTCCAATAACAAAGCCGTGGCGAAAGAGAAGCTTAAACGAGAAATATTTTGTCCTCCTAGAAAAACACAACATATTGCCCTTTCTATCGAAGAAGCCTTGGTTTCAGCAGAAAGGAAAACGCTAAATTCCAATTCGATATGTGTGGATCTTTGAGTCCTTCAGGTCCGGCGTCGTGTCGTACATCTATATAAAATCACAGGCCATCTGGGTAAACAACGCGGTCCTTCGGCTCCGACAAGAGCGCCAGTTGCAATATCCTGAGCCTGTTGGAAGGCTTTCGCACGAGTGAAGTTAAATAAAACATTAAACTGCTTACATTTGAGAGATGGGACTCCAAATTTGAGAGAGATTTGCTCGCGGATCCACCATTTTGATTTACTGTATTAAATTATGTAAATAAATTAACCTGGCGAGTGTTACGTGACCAGCACAGTGCGATCTGATTGGTTTGAATTTGACCTTTAACGCAGGCGCAGAAGCCGTCTGACATGAAATAAAAAAATAATAAAAAATAATAACGACTTGCATTTTAAGACTCGGTGCTGCCACAGGCAGCCCGAGTAACAAGAGGCTGGGAACGGCCCTAACTCGGGCTGTATACACATAAGAGTCACCATTTCTACATTCTTTACATTCCATACATTCCATTCGAAGGCGTGGTCACAGGGGAGGGGTGGTACTCCACTCCTATTATTTATTAGGAGTGGGGTAGGGGAGGACTTTCTGCTCTATGCTCCCCAAGTACATTTACGTAATTTAATATTTTTGTTTTTCATCATATGAACATTAGATACGTTTTTCTTGTATGTAAATTAAAGAAATTGACCTTTTACTGTAAACACTACTTATTCATGTAACACACGTCTACAATTTACAGTCTGCTGTTCTGTTGTACTGGAGGTTCTGAGTACTAAAATATGATTGTCTCAATGTTTATATTTATCTCATATCATAATTTGTATCCTGTCCATCCTGCCGATAGAGCTGCCACTATATTTCACTACTGTTCTTTCTACAGTCATGTTAATTGCATTCGTGGTCAATTCGTGTGCCTCTGTGTAACTTTATCTGCTGTGTTCATAACTGAAATGCATGTTGGTTCTCTCTAATTAAAAGCTAAATTACCGTCATTCACAAAAATTCAGTCTTGTCCGTGGTGTACTATATTACAGAGTTACATAAAGGGAACTGTTCGAAGCCTTCCTCGCTCGTGAGAGGATTCTCGTTTAACAGCTCTAACGAAAGTTAAGCATGCGCCAATAATCTCGTCACTCGTGGTCTAGCGGTTACTGTTTGGGTAGGATTGTGTCAGTCGTTCTATAAATCTTAGCTTCCTGGATTCGATTCCTACGCTGAGCGTAGTGAATTGTTTTTTCAAGTAGAGGCTCCCCAATTCCTTGTAAAATTTATAAGTTACCGCTTCGGGTGCTCGGGAAATATTCTAAGTCCCAAATTCTTCATAGTTTATAACAAAGGGAGTTTTGTGACGCAGTTTGTGGGGTTGTTACACCGAGGTAAAGCCCCTATTTTAGAACTCTCCACTTACAACATCTAGGCACCTGAAGAAGGCTAGTTTGGCTAGCCGAAATATAGTACCTTTAAAACTATATACACGTTGTTTCAGCTTTGCAATTGCTAGTCGTCAGGATAGAGTAAAAACTCTATCCGCAGTCTGTGGCTTCCGGTTGACCTTTTCGACATTATGCGGCGCCAAAGCGGCGCGGTGTTCAAGTATGTGCACTTGAACTACTTGAACAGCGTGAGCTGATTGGTTGGGGGCGAAATACCTCGACTTGGATTTAAGACTCGGGCCTGCCCACAGGCAGCCCGAGTAATAATAAACACTTGCGATTTAAGACTCGGGCCTGCCCACAGGCAGCCCGAGTAATTAATATGAATACAACTCATGATATGAATATGAAATCACTTCCAAGAAATCCTGTCATTTAATTGACGTCATTGTGATCTGTTGACCTCTTTATCGACTATTATTGGCAGAAATATATTCCATTGGAGGCGGGGCGTTAAATTATGCAATAATCCAACGAGGTTTTCGGTTAAAAAGCTGTTCGGGAGAGTAAGTTAGCCTAAAACTTTCGGATTTGAAAAAAATGTCCCTAGAAAATTGTTTTCTGAAATACTGGGTAGAAAATTTGCTTTGAATCCCTAGAAAATTATAGAAGAAAAAGGAGACTAAAAGGTTTTCCCTAAAATATTCGTACGTCTAAATTCGTCTGATCAATGGAGTCAGAACAGGAAAAAAGAATCCCTAAAAAATTCGTACCTCCACAAAACTTTGCAACATGAAGTTACTTGGGCTAGAAAATTCTTGTTATGTTCTACACTGCTAACAAATTCGTAGGCCGGGAATATTTTGCCATAGTATTTTCGGTTGACGCGATTTCCACCTAGAAAATCCGAACAGCTAATAGCTTTCTAGAATACGTCAAAAGACATAGTAGACGCCTTAAAATGGCTAGATAAGCTGCAGACAACTGGTTTCAAACGAATTTCAAAAAGTACTCATTGGGTGCCCTTGAAACTTCATACAAACTACAGTAACATTTTTCATCCGTTTATTGCTCTAATTTGGTGTCGAGTGCGCACGCGTGGGATTGGTTGGAGAAGTGAAAGATTAGTTGCAACTTGTAATGATTTCTCATTTGTAGAATTAAGAAAGCCATTTGAAATTTCTTCTACAGATGTATGAAAGAATCGGAGTGTCAGTTTGAATGTTGATTCACCCGTACATCCGAGAAAGAAAGTCTGACTGAAATTGCTAGAAAGTGAATAGTGAAGTGAATAGCGTTCATTTTCTTCAAGTTCTACGAATACACCTATTTCAAAAATGGTAGTCCCGTACAAACAGTAAAAGGGCAAATGAGAAGCGAAATTCCCAAAATAGATTGTCGTTATAATCGTTATTAATTTCCAGCTGTGCGAAACGGGATAAACTACAGTGTAATTGGAAAATCGATTCGCAGGAAAACATTAATATTCGTCGTAAACAAAGCGTAGAATAGTAGACTCGCTATCTGTCTTATGTACACTAGTTATCGTAGTGTTAATTTTGTCTATGTTTAGGATGCAGATTTACTTGTAAGTACATCATTTAATTTTAATTTGTAAATTGAGGACAATTCAGCTGGTTTGTTCGTTGCAACCCTTAATTTGAATAAAGCGGCATTATTATTATTATAGTGGTTTTTTGCCTGGACGTTAAGATAAATATTTTTTTAACTTCAGGAATAACTTTATTGTGAACGTTGATGGGAGGAGGTTGAGGGGCAGGCTTGATGTCCAAATTGGACATAAAAAAATGAATTGTCGAAGACCAATAATAATAACTGAAAGTAGATACAAAAATACTTAATTCTGATTGGGTGAGCATGGACATGTTAATCACTAGCAGCGGTGTTAATTCGATGCAAAAACTAGTTAACTATCCTGAAATACAGTCGCCTCCACCCTGGAACAGACACACAAACAATCTTTATTTATCCACGGTTAACTGAAAACATCAGTTGTTTACGAAAGGTGTACCTATACCATTGCAATAGAAAAATTTGTACATTAAATAATATAAATGTAATAATGCATTAAAACTGTTTTACATGTTTGCCGTGTGGGAGTCCGATTTAGCATGCAATTAAGGTATCAATTCTCATTTTGAAGTGCTTTATATGGAACTGGAAATCTTAAAGTTTGCTGATGTTATTTATTACCAAAACTACGTTTTCCTTTTTAAGTTTCATGCTAATAGTCTCCCATCCGCTTTTAACAATTTATTTCAAGCTATATCTTCGAAACGTCACTATAATACTCGGCTAGCAGCCAAATCGTCTTACTTCATACCTTCTGCTCGCACCAATTATGGTAAATTCAACATTCGTTTTACAGGCGCAGTGATTTGGAATGATATAAATGAAAATACCAAACAGCTTAATTTTAATGCATTTAAAAGAGAGATCAAAAGTAAAGCTATCACAGCTTATTAAGAACCCTATTTAAACCGTTCTAGTCTTCTCACATTCTTAAGAACTTCATAATTCGGCTCTGTTCTTGTTGTTTTCTTGTTACTGTTAGTTACTTCCACTAACAACTGTAGTTATATTTTTCTCTCATAGCGTTTTTGCTTACACTATTTTTTTTCTCTTGTCTTAGTAATTATGTGTTTCCGTCTGTTGTGACCCTATTATCCATTCACTAATCAAATATTTGTAGCTACCCAGCTAGATTAGCTTTATGGCAGGAGCCCATTACCAGGAGCGTCCATCTCCCATACTAGGTCTGTGAGTCAACGTATGACCGGATTGAGCTATATTTAGAACAGATCTCACGGGAGTTCACGTGCCCACACTTTGGGAATCCAATAAAACCATAGTCAGGACAATGCAGCCTTAGTAAAATCACCTCAAAGAACAATAGATCATTCTTAATCTCGATAATTACGGCAAGCATACATATGCGCGATCGCAGCAGAGTCAGAAGGCAGTTACCCGGGAAACATGTTCTAAAAATAGCTCAAACCGGTCATACGCTGACTCACGGGTATAGTATATATGGACGCTCCTGGTAATGGCCTCCTGGTTTATGGTTATTCTAGGTAGCTTATACCCAACTCTTGTATTAATTAAGTTCATATATCATTAAACTCCTGTAATTTGTGTGGTATTAAATAAATTGTTGTTGTTGTTGTTGGTTAGGCACTCTTAGGTTACATAGCTGAAGCTACATTTTAGGTAGTCAGTCCTCGGTTTAGGTATAAATAATTTACTTTCCACGGTGGGCACAAACGACCATAAAAACGGCATGAGTTTTATATTTAAAAAAGTCTTCAATGTAGACGATTGAATTTTGGTAGAAGGATGTAGAATCATTAAGAGAATATAACCTGATGTTTAAATATATGTTAATACCATTGTGACGTCACAAAAACGTCATTTATCCAATTTTAATACATTTCTTATAACTGTTCATTACCTCTAAAAACGGAATGTCGTATATTGTTAAAATCTCCTCGTGATGAGAATGAAGCAATCGAAAACCCGATGTCGCATTGGTTAAGGAAAGCAAAAGTTATGAAAGTTTCAATTTTGTCTATTTTCCCGCCAAAATTTGGCGGGAAAAAAACAACACAAAAAAACATTTTTGAAAATATCGCTTCATTCATCTTTTAGAGTTGTATATACTGTTGCATGACATTTTGTCCAATCATAAAACACGTTGGTGGCTAAAATCGTATGTTTTTAGAATTTCGATTTTTTTTTTGGTCCAAAACGTCATATTTTCGGCAACGTCATTATGACGTCATACTTTTTTATACATGCCCTTAGAAAAAATCCTTTGAGTGATTTTCGAGTTTTAATGATGAAATGCACTAGCCTGGCAATCAAAAGTCACATTATTTTAATTTCTTGATTTTTTTAAATAGGCAGCCTTATTTAGGTACGACTCCTGACGTCAGTAAATATGACGTCATAGCAATAGTCATTCCTCTAAATTTTGCTGTAGTAGTCGTAGAACGTTCAAATTTGCGACAAATGAATGTGTCATGAAGGCCCTTTGATGATGTAGTCTGTTTGTAACGTTTATTAAAGGGGGAATTTCACCAAAAAAGGAGGCATCACTTATGAAGTCACAAAACGTCATCATACTAACATAAAACACCTAAAATATGTAGTTTCATTTTGGTACCAACTCATCAACATTTCTTCAAATTGAGACTATAATTAAAGAAATGGTGTTAATTTAAATTATTTGACCACGCTCACTGATGCCGATTTTGACGTTCTCAGGAGCCCATTACCAGGAGCGTCCATCTCCCATACTAGATCTGTGAGTCAGCGTATGACCGGATTGAGCTATATTTAGAACAGATCTCACTGGAGTTCACGTGCCCACACTTTGGAAATCCAATCAAACCAAAGTCAGGACAATGCGGCGTTAGTAAAATCACCTCAAAGAACAATAGATCATTCTTAATCTCGAGTCAGAAGGCAGTTACTCGGGAAACATGTTCTAAAAATAGCTCAAACCGGTCATACGCTGACTCACGGGTATAGTATATATCGACGCTCCTGGTAATGGGCTACAGACGTTCTTTGTGCCCGACGTGTTCAGCATCGCTTAGATCATAGTTAGTATTACGAGTTGTAAAGAGATCTTGAAGGTAACCTGGGGTGAACTTGTGCATGGTTTTGTACATCGCCATTGCTTTTTGTTTTTTCGATAAGTGTATACGTCGTCCTATAAACCAAGCATATCAATAAGTAGACTTGAACTCGTGTCATAGGTTGGTTTAGTAATTACTCTGGCTGCCCGGTTCAGTTCAGTTTTTGCACTTTATCATTTAACTTACGACTTAAGCCATCCCAGGGCTTTATACATGTTTTTACTGCTGTATCTCTGCATATGAAAGGTCTTGCCCGCTTAAAGTCCCTCTGTCCAAGCCCATGGTGCTTTGCGCGGGCAAATGATTTTTCGTAACCTACGAAAATCAGAAAGAACATTGTTGTTATTGTGTGAATCTCGAATCTTTCGAAACCAACTCTACTCTGGGCCATCGTGTAATTATTTCAAGATATATTGGTTTAACAGACTTTCTTTTATCTTAATATTTGTATATATACCTTTTAAAATGAAACTTCTTCGAATCCCGGTGTCACAGCGATTTCGCCCCCTTCCTCCGGGTAAAATCTAGTGAATTCCTCCTCCCCCCGGGGCGATATCACAAGTGAGTTGTATTCGTAATTAATTTTATTGAAATCGCCACGCCTAAGAAAATAGAGGCAGTTCATGTCAGTGCTGAATAAAGTGTTTTTTTATCAATCTAATCCGCTCATCAAAAATCGTACACCTTTTTCTGTGGAGATTTGTTTATGATGATACTAATTCTCACATTTCATTTATTTTGTACAGTTCTTACATGAAATACACGTTTTATTTATAAGTATTTACCTGTGGCTTGATAAAGTGAACATAAGTATTTCTACATCAATTTGACACTTTTACGTTTTCTTAGCTATTGATCATTATGGTTTTCATGAATGTAAAATCATCAGACCATCTGGCAGTTGTTTCCAAATATGAGTTCAACTCGATAAAACTTCCCGCCATTTCGGATCTTTATCAGTGATCAGGGGCCTAGCCAGATGGGGGCCGCGCTCCCCCTCCCCCCCCCCCCCCCCACCCAATGTTAAAAAAAAAACTGCAAAGTAGCGTCACAGTAACGCACCTAATAGGCTAAGTGTTTTACCAGGAGTCAGTGAACAATGCGACAGTCTTACTGGAAAAGGTTGGTGACTGAAAACTGAGATGTACCTGAATCGACGAGATTGGTGCGAAAGACCGCGTTCTCTATGTAAAAGAGTACTGCAGTCACGAAATTCGTGAGTTTGGTGCCCCCATCCCCTCCCCTCACTTACGCAAAATGCTGGCTACGCCCCTGGTTATTAGCTTGTTTATTCAGGAAGTTTTCTTTTACAAGTTATCTGCAGAACAAAATACGCGAGTCGGTAACACTTCCACTTTATTCGGCAAAGTCTTTTCAAAGTAGGCGGATTTACGGGTTATCAAAACCTTTATATATCCACAATAATTACATCCAACCTACCGATGTTGGCTTCAGGCAAGAAATAGTAACAAATAATCATTCGAAGATTAACGAAGGGATTCCTTATCGAGTTTCTTGTTGCACTGCTCGCGCCAATAAAAATTGCAGCGTTTACCAACTCGAATTTTGTTGAAGCCAAGTCAAGCGTGAATTTAAAAATAAAATTGAATTGCATGCGTTACACCTGATTTCAATGTAGTGCGAAGTTTTGGATTTTTTTTTTGTCGTTCGATATTGTCATTCTACGGACAGCTCTCGACGGTAGGCTTGCAGGTAACCAGAGAAACCAAATAGCATGTTTTAACTTTGTTGTCTATAAGCACCTCTGTGAGTTTCGCATCCTTTTAGAGCTACCTCACACCGCGGCAAAACGTCACGCGCATGCGTATTTGCCATTTCTTGTCCGCGCGCGGCCGCCCCCAGTTTCCCGCGAAAACAGAAATGAAACAACAGGCACATGCCGTGATTTTAACGTTTCTGCTTAAAAGTATTCATTTGTGAACTGTTTTGTCAAAAAATAAGAAAACTACTTAAAAGCTAAGCCTAAGACTTTAACAGGTTGAAGTTTTCTTAATTTTTAATTCATTGTGAGTTTACTAAGTTATAAAATTATTTACTAAAAAAGTTGAAACCCTCGGTAATTTGTATTTGATAGCAGAGCCTTCGTTCTTTTGGCCAGCGGAGCATACCGTTTTGCCGCGGTGTAGAGCTACTTACTGCACCATGAGTTCGTAATAATAATAATAATAATAATAATAATAATAATAATAATAATAATAATAATAGGGCGCCAATGGCAGCTACGCAGTTTACAATGTTGAGTGTGTGGTTAAGTGCAATGGCCAGGCTGCTGTACCGGGTGACAATCCCCTTCTCTTTTTCGAGTAGTACAACAGGTTCTTTCACGTCTCCTTCAAATACTGGTTAGAAGTAGAAGGAGACAAGACCAACGGCTTATAAACGTCAATGCACAAGGACGCGGCCAGGTTCGAACCCTTGACCTCCCGCACTCTAAACCGTGCTCTACCAACAGAGCTAACCAGTAAACGCTGCAATTTTTATTGCACCATGAGTTTGTTAACAGATATCGTGGTAGATTTGTTTGTGAAAAGCACTGAGACGTCCAAACGTATACTGTATTTACAGGTAAGGAGGGAAGTTATTAATTATTATACAAAGCCCGCCGCACACGAGAGCTATCAGCTTAGCCAACGGGCATGAAATGTCGTTTACTAAGCTCGTGTGATGCGGATTTCGGAGAGATTTTCGCCTTAATTGACCGCGAGGAACATATCCATCGTGTTTGGTATTTTGAGTCTTTTGAGGTAAGAAACCGCTGAACAGAGCTAACAGCTTAGCTTGGCGTAATGTATTGACCAACATCTCTCGTGCCCGTTAATTGGCTTAGCTGATAGCTCTCGTGTGCGGCGGCGGGCTTAACAATCAGTCCGAAACGCACGCTCTGATTGGTCAAGAGCCGTGTGTTATTAGAAGACACACACATGGATGACGTCACGATGCATTTGATTGGATATTTTCATAGTTTTTAGTTTGCGATTATTACTGATATAAAACAAATAGATTCCTCGACTGCGTCTCTTCACGTTGTGACGTCATCTGTACATCTATAAGAGAACAGACGCACGGCAGAATGGAATCTATATTTATTACATATGGAGTTTGTACTTCCCCTTATTGAAAATGTCTTGATCCGCCGCTGCTCCTTAATTCCGTAGCTTGTGTTACTGAACGTACATCACTCGTTTTGTTTCCTCATTAGTAACAATAATCCTGCCATCTGCAAGCACTGCTAAGTAGGAAGGCTGTCCAATGTTCTCACTCGTCTTACCCACAAAACGGCCGTCTAGTGTGAACTTCTGAATACGATGATTACCGTAATCACATACAAGTAGGTTACCGTCATTGTCAACAGCAAGACCACGTGGTTCACTGAGCTCACCATCCCCACTTCCTCGTCTTCCTATTACATATCTCCTGGTCGCTGTGTTATCTTGCTGGTCAAACACATGAATGTCATGTTTAAACAAAGAAGATACAATGAACAGATCATCATAAGCTATAGTGCTGAATGGATACATCTCCTCATCTCGTTCTGAACTGAACTCAAATAGATAAGTTCCGTCTCCTGTAAACACTTGAACGCGGTGATTCTCACAGTCACTGACTATAATACGTCCTTGTTCGTCTACATGTACTCCCCGTGGATAACAGAACTCTCCCCTACCCTGACCTGGTCTACCAAAGCACTTTAAGGACTTTCCAGTTGTGCTATCAAATATTTGTATCCTGTGATTGAACCAATCTACTAGCACCACGTCGTTATCGTTTAGGAATGCTATACCATGAGGATGACTAAGTTGTCCACTGCCTCGCCCCTTACTACCAAACCTATTCAGTAGCACACCCTCCATGTTGAATACAGCTACACAGTGGGACTTCCAGTCAGTCATAGCAATCCTGGTATTACCTTTATTAACTGAGATACATGTACCAGGATCTAACAGAGGCTCTGCCAACCCTTTCAGT